>CM042858.1:2177814-2453714 GCA_023658055.1 Thaleichthys pacificus
TCCCTCTCTTCATGTTGTGGTGGACCTTCAAGCCGCTGCTGATAACACTGAGAGGGATGGTTGGTTATCTATTGGCTGTGTGAAAGATTCCATGTGCATTGTTCCCTTGGTTGGCTCGCATGGGCGCACGGATGTGCCCATACGAGCAAGGGGGGTATGGTCTCATTAGTAAATACTGATTGATTTGCACCTGGTTTCAATGATACCTGGGGGTTCAACTGATAGTTACTGGCCTTCCTGATTAACCTCACCCATCATATTTGCTGTGATATGAACCTCGACTTTCTCTTGTAGGTTCTGTGCTGGCTGCACTTGACCCGCTGCTTCCCCTAACAATGCATTTCCCCTGTCTCTGGCTCTCCTCTGCATAGCCACAGCTATAGCAACAACATCACCTTTATCGTCGGTAAATAGGCTACAAATCTTAGGTAGTAGTTTCCCTTGAGCACTACCTTCAGCCTGTTTCACAACTACTGACTCCTCACAATTTGTTTCGGCACTGTTAGTCTGTTCAAGCAACTTCATGTTAGCATGTGCAAGCAATGTCTCGAGTTTCCTCACTCTATGACTTTGTTCGGTCTGATCACTTCTTAACAATGACTCCCCGACCCTCCATTTCTCAAACTGCTCTAGTTCAATTCTAGCAGCCTCTTGTTTGTCTCGCTCGAAACGTTCTACCTCACGTTTCTGTTCATCTTGTCTCTGTCTCTCAAGACGCTCCAGCTCACTCGTAGCTTCTCTATCAGAATCAGTTTTAGCTTGATCTGACTGTATTTTCTCAAGATAGACAATGCCACGTCGTCTCGTAGCTTCAGTTAACCATATCATAAACATTGGCCAGCTGACAAATTGTTTACACGTCCGACTTGTTTCCTTGTCTTTCAAAACCGCTTTTAAACTCTCATATTTTTTATTTTTTACATAAAACGTTCCCTCCAGCGGAAAACAATGTCTCGGGTCATGATTAATCCACGCATGCCATCTCTCCATGCTTGACACTGCTTGAATTCCATGTAAATCACAACATATATCGGGCTGGACTAACAACGTCTCTATTGCTCCCATACTGGAAGCTAGATTACCCATACTGAATTACAATGTATCTGAATACAAAGTATCTGTAACAAATCTCATAACGGTAGGCTATGTAGCCAACTCTTATGATTTACTGCAGCAAGAATCACACAGCACTTTAGAACAGTCACAAAATCACATAGCATAGATTGTGACAGTCAGGCAGGAATGACAGTCTCAGAGATAAAGATTCACTGCTCCCAACTCATGAACTCTCACTCAGAAGAGTTCATAGTTGGAGTTCTCCTTGTAGTCATGACAAGGAAACGTTTAGCCAGTACTTTCTCCTGACCCCGAACATCCATTAACCTGACACATAGACACAATATACTCTTATTAATAGCAAGCTTACATGAGAACGTACTAACTAGTATCCAATGACTAGTTCTATTGATTAGTGAATAATGTAAGCACAGAGGAAATCCCAATTTCTTCCACACGCGTTATTCAGATGCTATTTTAAGGGCGCATGCGGCATGCTTGGCCCGTGCGCACTGTTAGCTAGGCCAGGGTCTTCTTCCTGCGAAGCGTTACATTGTTTTGATTTATTGTATGGCTGTGTTACATTTCAATCAGGAGAGACCTTGATGAGTAAAGTGGTGTTTATTTACAGAATGACAAATGTACCACAAGTGTTTGGAGCTTAGACCCCATGGGGAATTAAATGATCAAAGGGCATCTGCCCCGTATCCAAACAGGAATCCCCAAAAGTAAGAGGGTACAAGCCCGAGAACAACGTAGGCCTACTCACCGACCGGAGGAACCATGACAACGCTGCGGGAATAAGCAAACACAAATACTACACTGAAAAAAGACATGCCGACCACAATAGGCGCTCGGCTCTAATGGCGAGACGTATAACTACGTGAGATTGCTAAAATAAATAGGTCCTAAACGCATGCAGTGGGTATGTACGCTATAGCCAGCATAGGCTAAAGGATGCTGTCCTGAAGTGCAATAGCCAGTCAAGGCCGGGGCTGCATAGCCCTGTATGTGCAATAGCCAGCAAAGGCCATGGGACCGACGCCCCCATGTATGATGTGTAGCATGCGTCAGCTATAGAGGATCGACGTCCTTATGAATGCATGTGCCTAATGGGTATGTACCAGCCAGCATAGGCTAGAGGACGCTGTCCTGAAGTGCAATAGCCAGTCAAGGCCGGGGCTGCATAGCCCTGTATGTGCTCTCTTGGAAGTCGCTTTGGATAAAAGTGTCTGCTAAATGAATAAATGTAAATGTGCAATAGCCAGCAAAGGCCATGGGACCAACGCCCCCATGTGTGATGTGTAGCATGCGTTAGCTATAGAGGACCGACGCCCTCATGTACTGTATGCCTAAAGGGTACAGCCAGCCTAGGCTAGAGGACGCTGTCCTGAAATGCAAAAGCCACCAACCACCAGTTATTTGCAAATACATTTATTGGGAATGAAGCAGCATTCATTCAGGCGCACCTCGACCATCCCGCTGAAGGCGAAAGCAGTGTGGGCGAACGTGCAGAGGGTGTGCATCCTGACAGCCGCTGCAGACATGGCGAAAACTGCAATTGGGGAATGGGCAAACACCGTGATTAAATTGATTACAGATAGGCAGGTAGTAAGAATGAAGCGTATTGCGGCCGCAACTGCCAGAGATCGCCCCCCCCCGCCATAGGGAACCTGCCCGTGAGGGGCACGGGGCAGAGACCCATGATCTGGGTCTTTCTTCTTTGGGGAAATACGGAGCACACAACATCGCCGAAAATTCCAAAAGCCACTACAAATTCCCCAATAGAAAGGTCCCTAGCCAACCTGGGGTCAGCAGAACATAGGACAACGCTAGCCTGATTGCCGTGGGAGACACTAGCCTCGCATACAGGAGAAGGAAGGATCAGCCTGATCAAATTAATATTCCTGCCTTGTAGAGTGTGAGACCGTAGTCTGGGAGAAATATCAGCCCCGGCGGGGATGTAAGGTCTACCTAGCGATGGGGCCGCCACAGCGGAGGCCAGGGTGTGCAGCGGCTTGTCGATGACCACATGGGATGCCAGCGCAGCCGGTGCAGGAATTCGCGCGACCACGGATGCGGGCACCGCAGCAGCAGATGTTGAAGCCCCGGAGCTCTCCAGAGCTGGGCGGTGGAGGTGGGCGTCGACGGACTGCAGGGACGACACCAGGGCAGACAGGGTGGAAGCGAGGGCCTCCCCAGGAGGATCAGAAGCAGGAACAGGCCAGGCAGCGAGAGGAGGGCCGGCGGATGCGCCGGCGTCCGAATCCAACTGCGCCAGACGGAGCGACTTCCTGGAACGCTTCGGACCCGGAGCGTCAACAGACAGGAAAGCCATGGGCAACAGGACCCGGACAGGAGAGTCGCGGGCCACCACGGCGGCCAGGGCGTGAAGCTGTGCAAGCCCCAACCCGGGCGCAGGACAAATGCCCATAGCGTGCAGTCCCGACGTGACCGCAGGCCCATCGGAGCCCCGACGAGCAGTGAGCCGAGAGCTACGCCGAGCAACCGGAGAGGCGGAACCCCGAATCGAAACTGCCTCCTCAAACAGGTCCAGCTCCGAATCCGACATCACCCCAAAAGTGAGCCACGGGAACAGCAGCGACACGACAATGGAAGGTCCAGCCAGCACGAAACACAGCAGTATCGCACACTTTGGTAGCATGGACAAACTAAACGGGGAGAAACACGTATTTAAAAGGCAAAGGATCATTATGATAGGCTGGCAGGCGGGGAAAGTTCTGTCACCGCTAATTGATAGAGAGAGCGGCTAATCGATTGCCTACTGAAACCCAGATGACAGCCCGACATAGAAAGAGGGAAGGAGAGAGCGTTCTTAGTGGAGGGAGTGAAAAGTGGAACATTACCGTGTGTGCTCGAGTGCAGGGTTCGGTCTTGCCTGACAGAACTTGCGCTATGCTTCATTTCTTTCATGTCAATGATTAAAAAGATTTTCATGAGAAATGTCTATGTATGTGAACTTGATTTGTAACAATTGTGGCAATTTCCTCTCACGCATGTTTAACCGAAGCTCATTTGGGTGGGTTTCTTCTCCCATCCCAATCAGAATCTGAATCAGAATTCAGTTTATTCACCATGTATGTTACACAAACACGGAATTTACTGTGGCAGGAAGGTGCAAACAATAAACATATACAGGTGTTAACATAAGTAAAAAAGTACAATGGTTAAACAAATTCTAAGAACTAAACAATTAAAAAATATAACAATTTAAAAAAAAATATATATATATATATAAAAAAAAGACTAAGAATTTGAATGAGCAGCATGAGTGTGCAACTTAGTGCAATGAGAAAACTGCTCTGCCTTTCCCATACACTGTCACTTCTTTATCTTATACGGCCCTGACGAGAACGTCGGTCTCCTCGGCTGTGAACCGCTCTTGGCGTGCACCTGGCAAATCCGCCGTTATAATAGCAATCCACCATGGAACAAGCGCTGCTCTTAAAGGGAATGTGAGATGACGCTCTGATTGGTTTATTGCACGTTACGCCCAAACCACACCCATTAGTAATGTAGCTACTTCAGACCAACCCATTTTAGATTTGCGCCACGCGCAAAGTCATTTATCCCTCCGGTATAATAGCAACAGCGCCGGAGTCCCGCCCACAAAGTTACTTGCGCTTTGCGTTTTGATACTTGTGTTTCAGATCGTTAAAGTAGGGCCCATTGTGTTCCTGGAGGAAACTAACATCAGGTCCAGCAAATCATTCCTAAGTACCATTGTACTCCCGGAACAAGTGCGTCTTAAGCCTTTTCTTAAAGGTGGGGAGACAGTCAGTGTCTCTGATGGAGGTGGGGAGTTGATTCCATCATTGGGGGGCCAGACAGGAGAAGAGCTTGGGTTGGGAGCGGGCACTCTTGAGAGGTGGGACCACCAGACGGTTGTCAGAAGAAGACCGTAGGTGGCTGGTGGGGAGAGACTTGATGTAGTTGGGTGCAGTCCCGTTCACCGCTCGGAAGGTCAGTACCAGGGTCTTGAATCTGATATGGACAGCGATGGGAAGCCAGTGGAGGGAGATGAGGAGCGGTCTTACCTTTCTCTCTTTGCAGCAGCACTCATGTCCAGTTCGCTAGCTTGCTCTTGTTCAGCTCGCTGGTTTAAGCCATGCATAGGTTTTTGATTTGTCTTCCAAAGCCAAAAAGTAGTAGCACCAGTGAGTCTGATACTGGTTGTTTTATCCGGGGGCACTCTCACCTGTGTCGTACTGGCAGGCGGCTAACCACGCGCTTTGCCCCATCCCAGTTATTCCCAATGCCTCTGCCATCTCAGCTCCGGAGTCGCAACCATCCCGCCCCAGTTCAAACACACAGCCTACTCAGACGAAAGGGCTGGCAGACTAACCATGCAAAGATCAATGAAATTGTACTCAAAGTTTCTCTCAGATTGCACCAAAACTTTAAACTGTTCAAATGTAAAACAAATTACCGGGCCTGCTGGTAGCTGAGGTTACTTTGCGATTTGGCTAAAGACAGTTAAATGAGTAAAGTGATATTTATTTTACAAAAGATGCTGGATTTAACAGGTGTTAAATCCAGCATGGACCTCGCTCACAGTGGTAGCATGGACAAACTAAACAGGGAGAGAAACGTATTTAAAGGCACGGCATCATTATGATAGGCTGGCAGAGGAGGCAAGACACTGTGCTGTGCTAATTGATGACAGCGTGGCTAATCGAACATAGAACCCCAATGACAGCCCCGGTATAGAGGTTGAGGGAGTAGTGGGGGGAGTGTGTAGTGAGACATAATGTGTATGGCCCGAGCGTGCAGAGTTCGGTCTTGCCTGACTTGTTGGAAAAATTGAAGATGTAACACATTTATCCTGTATAAGAATGATTCTGTGTTCAGCATTCCTTGTGTGTAGAGAGAGGCCAACCCCCAAATCTGAACTTTGGGTAGCATGAGGCATATGTAAACAAGGTGACCTGGGCTGACCACTCACTCTTACTGGCGAGGCCATAAAAGATGTCTGGCCTTATCTGTGTTGGGTGAATCATGTGGTAAAGCTTACAGGGGTCAAAGAACGCACACACTCAAGCATGCACGCGCGCCAGGTCTATGCAAGGAGCCAATGAAGAAGAGCCATGGGACATTTGCATGCCTTTGTCTTAACCAATGACTGTAAAGAGCGGGGCTGCTTAAATAGGTAGCTAGCACAACATGCTAGCAGACAAACTTTGTATCACAATGGCGTGTGATGTTTTTGTCTCCTTGTGGGCCGGCCGCAAGTAATAAAGCTTTCTTAAACTTGTTCACCGACTGACTGTGCAATGCTTAATAGGGTAATATTTCTGACACAATGGTCCTTTCCATCATCAAGGAAGAACTGAAATCGTGCACAATGGAGAAAGAACTCGCAGCAAATAATTGTTGTTTAAAAAGAGTTGCCCTCCAATGAGTTTTTCCCTGGGGGATGGAAGGTGACGAAATTCTAAACTAGCTATAAGAGGCACAGCTTTCGATGGACAAGGTAAGAATAAAATTGTATATATATATATATATAGTCGACTTTTGTGTTTCAAATTGATTTAAAAAACTCCATAGTGTAGTCGTTAAAGATGCACTCTGGTCCCTATCAGCTAAGATCTGGTGAGACCCCAGTGCAGTGAGTAGGGCGTCATATTTACTGAGACCCGTGATCTGTGACGTATCGGGAGCAGAAAGATCGGTGAAGTAAATAGACTGTAGGCTATGTTTTGCTAAGAAATGGCGCTGGGAGATCCGGGAAACAGAATTAGTTACGGCCTGACCGACCAGAACTGAGATATTTGAAATATATCTGAGTTTGGTGGTAGTTAAATACCTAACCAAATGGAAAGATTATTGCTGATTTCTGTGGGAATGCCAGTGCAGCAAAACAGAGTTGGATGAAATACTCTGCTGTGAAGTCGTGCACTAAACTCACAATGGATCCTGACCTGTAAATGTATATTGGTTGAATTTGACACATAATAACTGATTGTTATTGCTGATTGAATTGGGAATTGTAATTTACACATGGTAGCCTAAAGGGGTTTGAATGCCAGTAGAGAGTGGAGTTCTGCATTAGTGCGTATATTGTTGCTGAAATGTGTTTGTTTTGATAGATCTGAGTCTGGTGGTAGACATGTGCCTTACAAACATGTGTTAGTAAATCCTAGCCAAACGAATAGGTTGACAAGGCCTGAGAGACCAGGACTCAAATATATGTGTGAACAGAAGCTAGGACTTTTCAGTGTACAATGCAGAATTTGGACTCTCGATTTTTAAGTTAAAGTTAAATTACACGTGCAGTTCTATCACCTACATTTGCTTAATTCAGATCCAAGTTGTGAGATAGTGAAGACTAATCACTGAGTCATACCCGCTAAGATGTGGTGCCGGAGACCGGCAAGCAGCGTTAGTAACCTATTTTACTAAGTTCTGTAGAATACCAGTGAAGCGGGTAGGCTGCCAAAGCCTGTGAGTAGGCTACAGGTAATAAATTACTCCGTGCGCACGTAAAAGGGAAAATAGTACTAAATAGTCTATGAGGACTAAGTGTATAATTGTGTAAACCGCGTTCTTGTTGTGAATTTAACCATGGGTAATTGTTTTACATGTTGTAAAAGAATAAGAGAGGGTAGAATTGACCCTAGAAAGAAATCCGAAGGCTGACATGATTCTAGCGAATTTGCCAGTCCGCTGTCTGTTGAACCAAGGCTTTTACAAATTGCTAGGATAGCTGGGATCTGAGAGGAAAAAATCCAGGCTGTGACTTTGTTAGCTAAAAGCTAATGTCTAATGGTGAAAACGTGGAGGAAGTGCATTCTGCTCTGTCCTGAGACAAAGGAGAGTCCAGGAAGTTAGATTTGCAACTAAGACAACGACATTGATAGCTAACAAACTTACAGACAGACTCAACAGTGATGGCGGAGGGTAACAGGCTAGTAGAGGAATTGCAGCTGGACATTGAGATCCAGGATGAGTAACCGCATGACGCATGCGCAGATGGAAATTGAGAAATTGACAAAGACGCAAATTTAGAGAAATAGATGAATTTGGAGCGAATTTTACATATTAATTTGGTTACTTTTGAAATATGTTACGTGATGAGCATTTTGATACATTTGCTAACAAGATATTTGGTTGTTTGAGTTCATTTTATATGAGTTACAGAAAATCCGAGGAGAGATGGAGAAAGGTGGGGGCTAAAAGAGTCCCGTTACGTTGAGATCTTACAAAGGTGATCCCAGAGGGTGTATTTCTGCATAATTATGTGAGTATTATTGCTGAAAGATGAGTCCGTTTAGATGAATTAGAAGTTTGGTGGTTACAAATGCGTGATCAACATTTGTTATAATTCCTAGCCAAACAGGGAGTTTTTTTTTAAGCCTTTCCTTCTAGAACTTGTATTTATAAGCGGCATATCTGTGATGGTAGCCTATTCAATAAAAATGCAGAAATTAGACCCCTGGTTCGTGAATTGGTTCTAATTGGATTGGAAAAGTTATACTTTAGCGAAATTAAGTGAATAGAAGGTAAACACCAACCAGTTGTGTTGGCCAAAGGAAAACAGAGAAAAAAGATTTGTCCCAAAGCGCGCTGCTGTTTCGAATAGGCGCTTAGAGGCTTTTTGTTTGATTCGAGTTTGAAATGCGAGCTGATAGATATTGTTTATTTCAGTTGATTCATTGGGTAAAAACTACGAGTAATTGAGAGTGAGAAGACTATTACATTAAATAATATACAAACTACTAAATATTCAAATTAAATATTTTCAATTTGGGTTAATTTGGTCCGCAAATTTGAGATTTGAAGAATTGTCCGTGCATTACGCTAGAGATGCCCTGATATGGACAGCGATGGGAAGCCAGTGGAGGGAGATGAGGAGCGGTCTTACCTTTCTCTCTTTGCAGCAGCACTCATGTCCAGTTCGCTAGCTTGCTCTTGTTCAGCTCGCTGGTTTAAGCCATGCATAGGTTTTTGATTTGTCTTCCAAAGCCAAAAAGTAGTAGCACCAGTGAGTCTGATACTGGTTGTTTTATCCGGGGGCACTCTCACCTGTGTCGTACTGGCAGGCGGCTAACCACGCGCTTTGCCCCATCCCAGTTATTCCCAATGCCTCTGCCATCTCAGCTCCGGAGTCGCAACCATCCCGCCCCAGTTCAAACACACAGCCTACTCAGACGAAAGGGCTGGCAGACTAACCATGCAAAGATCAATGAAATTGTACTCAAAGTTTCTCTCAGATTGCACCAAAACTTTAAACTGTTCAAATGTAAAACAAATTACCGGGCCTGCTGGTAGCTGAGGTTACTTTGCGATTTGGCTAAAGACAGTTAAATGAGTAAAGTGATATTTATTTTACAAAAGATGCTGGATTTAACAGGTGTTAAATCCAGCATGGACCTCGCTCACAGTGGTAGCATGGACAAACTAAACAGGGAGAGAAACGTATTTAAAGGCACGGCATCATTATGATAGGCTGGCAGAGGAGGCAAGACACTGTGCTGTGCTAATTGATGACAGCGTGGCTAATCGAACATAGAACCCCAATGACAGCCCCGGTATAGAGGTTGAGGGAGTAGTGGGGGGAGTGTGTAGTGAGACATAATGTGTATGGCCCGAGCGTGCAGAGTTCGGTCTTGCCTGACTTGTTGGAAAAATTGAAGATGTAACACATTTATCCTGTATAAGAATGATTCTGTGTTCAGCATTCCTTGTGTGTAGAGAGAGGCCAACCCCCAAATCTGAACTTTGGGTAGCATGAGGCATATGTAAACAAGGTGACCTGGGCTGACCACTCACTCTTACTGGCGAGGCCATAAAAGATGTCTGGCCTTATCTGTGTTGGGTGAATCATGTGGTAAAGCTTACAGGGGTCAAAGAACGCACACACTCAAGCATGCACGCGCGCCAGGTCTATGCAAGGAGCCAATGAAGAAGAGCCATGGGACATTTGCATGCCTTTGTCTTAACCAATGACTGTAAAGAGCGGGGCTGCTTAAATAGGTAGCTAGCACAACATGCTAGCAGACAAACTTTGTATCACAATGGCGTGTGATGTTTTTGTCTCCTTGTGGGCCGGCCGCAAGTAATAAAGCTTTCTTAAACTTGTTCACCGACTGACTGTGCAATGCTTAATAGGGTAATATTTCTGACACAATGGTCCTTTCCATCATCAAGGAAGAACTGAAATCGTGCACAATGGAGAAAGAACTCGCAGCAAATAATTGTTGTTTAAAAAGAGTTGCCCTCCAATGAGTTTTTCCCTGGGGGATGGAAGGTGACGAAATTCTGAACTAGCTATAAGAGGCACAGCTTTCGATGGACAAGGTAAGAATAAAATTGTATATATATATATATAGTCGACTTTTGTGTTTCAAATTGATTTAAAAAACTCCATAGTGTAGTCGTTAAAGATGCACTCTGGTCCCTATCAGCTAAGATTGAAGTCTTTCCCAGTCCTATAGCAGGGGTATTAACACAATTTGAAATGATTTATGGAAGATCATATGTAATACCACAACTTAAACCTTTCACATAGCATGATGAAGAGGCGGATCAAAACCTTAACCGATTTTATAAAAAAATGCTAACTAGAAAAGAGATATCTTCTGCTAAGTTCTGTTCCAGGTGAAGCAGTAAACCAAAGAGTGGAGGAGTCAAATCAGGAGATTGGGTATTGATTAAAGTTATCAGAGGAAAGAACTGGTCCAGCCCAAGTTGGGAAGGACCATATCAGGTACTAATCACCACACCCACTGGAGTCAAAATAGCAGAGAGGACATTTTGGAGACGCTTGTCACACTGTACGAAAGGGACATTGATACAGGGACAGATTAGTTACTCACCACAGTTTAAATTGAACTTTAACTTTAAATTGAAGCGGCCCGTCTCAACCTCAGTGAAGAAACCAACGGCCAACAGAGACATAGGGTGTAGACTAAATAGGCTAAAAAGATAGGAGACAGTAAGCAGGGAAAGGTAGAAAAGATGGATGACTTATTTCCTTGTCCGTAGTATTGTGACATCTGTGGTACCATATGTAGCTTACTGTTGCTAATATTCATAATAGTCTTCCCTATACTATGGTTTGAAAAGGGAATTGCTCCTGCATGACGAATAAGGGAATGATCTACAAGGGAAGATATTGATTATAAAGAATTAGTTTGCTCTATTAGAAGTTCATACTGATAACATTGATTTTTATTTTTCTGGGAATGCTACAGCAGATGTGGTGGCAAAAGAGGCAGCCATAAAGGATGTCTTAACATTAGGAAATGTGGATGAGAGAGATGTCTTGAGAGATATGCAAGAAGTATCACCAAAATGATGGGTTATGTAAATTCACAGGAGGAACTTAAGTTACTAAAGAATCTATTTCGTTATGTGCTGATTTGAGCCATGGGATGAATCATGTCTCAAACAGGAGGGATGGAGATAACGAAAGAGTGTTTATAGCATATGGATTTACAAACTATACAAGAAAAACGTTAAGAAAAAACTTTTTTTGCATACCCGATTTGAGAGAGAACATA
Source organism: Thaleichthys pacificus (assembly GCA_023658055.1). Taxonomy (NCBI): domain Eukaryota; kingdom Metazoa; phylum Chordata; class Actinopteri; order Osmeriformes; family Osmeridae; genus Thaleichthys; species Thaleichthys pacificus. Next base: position 2,189,397 of record CM042858.1, read on the forward strand.
ATATGCATAAACTTTATTGAGCTAAAGAAATGTAAAGATTCAGGAATGGGCCGACGACGAGTCAGTTGCTTTCAACTGACCTCTGTGAGAATGTAATTTTAATTACTGTGTAGTCTACTTCTTCTGAAATTCGCAGACAGGAGAGAGATGCTGTCTCAATCTAGTGAGAGGTGCTGACCCAAGGAGACTGGATTGTGGTGACAGATTTGACACGTTAAGTCCTGGAAATGACCCGAGGTGGATGGGGTCATTCCTGGCTAGTTTCAGAGGTGATAATCGAGGAGATAGCATGGTACAAGTGAGTCATTGCAAGCGTAAACTTTGTTTGATAGCATCAAACAAAGGAAACGCGTTCTGCGTCAAATCAAGGAAAACTCCGCGCTGTGCCTATAGTACAGTGCGTTGAGGTTGCCGTTTTAATCAACTAGACTACATTGCCTATGAGAAGATTACACAATCACCATGCATACACAATCATGGCATCCGTTTCAGCAAATTGGACTTTGAGAAACAAGGGGAATTGTCTTGGGGAGACATTCTGTTTTGTATGTTGAAAAACGTATGAACAATTCTAAATGGTGCTATGACTATGGAAGTAAAGATTTAACCGTTTCATTGGTAACAATGCAAATGGTAAATAGATTCAGAAGTGAAATTTTAATCTTGAGATAAGTTAGAAACTTTTCTGTGGAATAAAATTTAGGTACAAACACTCCTATCATGATACGTTCTATTAGTTACATAAAGATGTTCCAGTTGATTTGTTATGTTCCAGGGCAGAAGTTTGAATGTTTTGAGAACAGTTATAGACTGTCGGAAGAGGAGATAACAATACTGTTTCATTTATGTGACTTGATGAAGTATTATTTGGGAGTTTGCATTAAAGCTTAATGTTTTGTGTTTGAGAAACCTGGTTGCACTACAGAAAGTTGATATTAATTTGAAAAGAAACAGAAATTGAGAATATGTAATGAGATTTCAGGATTTGTGCCAAAGTGATGTGTCTTATCATGCAGAGGTTGTAAAAGAGTTAGCAGCAGGCTGGAGAGAAACGTCTGCTGACCTAAAAGTCTTGATTGCTCTGTAGGAGATCACCTTCAGGGGAGGGTGAGCTTCTTTTGCCATCTATAAAATGGAGATAAGTTTGACCGGGGGAGTACATCTGGAGACAAAATCTGGGGTGACTTAAGGGTTAAACAGGTTTTTGTTTGGTTAACTGAGGTTTATGACTCCCTGACCTGGAGAGAACTGCTTATCACCTACCCTGGAGAGGAAGAGCACAATCAGGGCCTGGTTTCGACTGTCTTAGAAAAATTGATTTTGGTGGTGAACGACATCTGAGATGAAGTTCAGGTCTGCCGGTGAATGCAACAGACATCAAATGATCACTGTTGAGTGATGACGGGTTTTTATCCCTAACCATGGATTTCCCCGTCATGCCAAAGCATTCACACTATTAGACTATAATGCTGTATAGTCTTATACATTATTACACATTTTTAGATTTTTATGAATTATTTTGATTTTATGTATTTTTGATTTTATTGACTGTGTGTAGGCGTGGTTTTGGAATAACACATTTTATTCAAGATAAACAGGAGGGATATGTTGGAAAAATTGAAGATGTAACACATTTATCCTGTATAAGAATGATTCTGTGTTCAGCATTCCTTGTGTGTAGAGAGAGGCCAACCCCCAAATCTGAACTTTGGGTAGCATGAGGCATATGTAAACAAGGTGACCTGGGCTGACCACTCACTCTTACTGGCGAGGCCATAAAAGATGTCTGGCCTTATCTGTGTTGGGTGAATCATGTGGTAAAGCTTACAGGGGTCAAAGAACGCACACACTCAAGCACGCACGCACACACGCGTGCCAGGTCTATGCAAGGAGCCAATGAAGAAGAGCCATGGGACATTTGCATGCCTTTGTCTTAACCAATGACTGTAAAGAGCGGGGCTGCTTAAATAGGTAGCTAGCACAACATGCTAGCAGACAAACTTTGTATCACAATGGCGTGTGATGTTTTTGTCTCCTTGTGGGCCGGCCGCAAGTAATAAAGCTTTCTTAAACTTGTTCACCGACTGACTGTGCAATGCTTAATAGGGTAATATTTCTGACAGACTGAACTTGCGCTAAGCTCCATACCATTTGCTGACTCTGACTACCAAAATACTGTAGAACTATTAACTTCTGTTCCATCTTCTGTTGTACTGTCTACAGTATTAACTACAGTATTTGTACTAGGGATGCACCGATCCGACTTTTTCAGTCCCGATACCGATACCGATGCCTGGGCTTTGTGTATCTGTCGATACCCGATACCGATCCGATACCGTTGTTGAATTAATAATAAACTGTATACCTCCCACCTTATACCTTCCTTCCACCATGTGGAAAAGACTAAAGGCACCAGACTTTCCTAACTAAGACAAAATAACAGATGTAATCTACTGCATTCTTATATAAAAAACAATTGTGCATTCAAAATGCGAAAATACAATGTAATCAAACGTAGGGCCTATTAAAATAAATAAAATGTAGCAGTAGAAACAAAATAGTGTATTGGTCAAACATACAATAGTAATCAAACCGCTACCAAACATTGTAAACATGTACAAATATTTGAATTCTTATTTATTTGTTGTCGCTGGTGTGTGAACCATGGACGTTTTTAGCTTGAAGCATTGCACCGTGCGGTGTACAGCGTGTCCAACCAGTGGACAGAAACTTAAAAGCAACATGGAGCGAGCCAAAGAGTTGGCTGTGTGGAGATATTTCACGCTTGCAACGCCAACTAGTCCGTCGGCTGTTTGCAATGTCTGCAAATTAAATGTTTTGAGGGGTAGTGGTAGTACTGCAAAGTACAATAGTACCAATTTAATCAAGCACATCCAAAAGCACAATGCTAGGAGCACGCCGAATTCCTGCAGCTCAACGACTCTACTATACTGTAGAATCTACAGTGTAGAACGAGTAGCGTCGCACATATCGTTCGAATGCGGGTCTCACAGCGTAACGTTGCATATGCGATTTCGAAAATTCCAACTGAATATTTTCCGATAGACAAAAACTATGCGACAAACGCTGTATGGCTTCAATATGTACTAATGAGAAGGCTAACAGGTAACACTAGCATGCTAGTAGCATTGCTACGAGTATTATGCTTGCTGTGGGCACCGTCGGAAATATTTAGAACTCAGGCATCTAAAGGTTCGGTTAACTCATGCTGCTGAAAAATGACATAGAATGTGCTGTGAAAAAAAGGATGGATCGGCCAGTGGATCGGCTAAATTTTCCGATCCCCGATCCAGCTATTTTGTCAATATCGGGGCCGATATCCGATCTTAGTATCGGATCGGTGCACCCCTAATTTGTACATCTGTAGCAAGTGGGCAAGTAGTAGTAGTTTGGTGCCTACTCCCTGCCCCTCTCCAGTTGCACAGTTAGTTCTCTCCGTCTCTCTCTTCCTGTCATACAGCAGTGCGTCACTAATTGGGAAAGGGGATGCGATTCATTAAGCTACCTGACGTATTACCCACAGGCTTATAAATAGACACCCGGGGTCCTAAAGCCGGTAGCTCATTGTCAACACCACTGGTTCTGGGGCTGTGTAGCAGAGTCACGGGTGCTGCGTGAAATCGACAGGTATGTTCAAGTTCAAGTTCAAGTCTTTTATTTGTCAGGTACACAGAACAACACAAGGTTAGACTGGGCACTGAAATTCTTAAGACAAGACAACGCAAGCACCTGGCATGACATAACATATAAGTACACGGAACATAATTTACATCTATGCTGAGCTTAAATAAGTGAAACTTCCTAAATATACAGATAGCAATAAATAATCGACTATACTAACCCTAATACTAAAACTTCCTAAATTACAGATAACAATAAATAGTGTACTATACTAACCCTAAATGCACATAAAACATGTTTCAACCCTATAACCTATTCTAACCTAAGTGGAGTACAGTACAATAGTGCAAATTTGCAGATCAGTGACTAAGTCAATGACCATACAGGAGCCTAGTGGCGAGGTACAGTGAGGTACAGTAGTGCAATGTTACTGATAGTGCAACCAGTAGCTGAAAGTGACAGTGTATAAGTGACTAGTGTGCAGTAAATCAATGTCCATATCAGTGTCCATTCAGAAGCCTGATGGCCCTTGGGTAGAAACTGTTGTCCAGTCTGCGTGTGCGCGACCGGATGCTGCGGTAACGCCTGCCAGAAGGCAACGGGGTAAAGAGACTGAAGGATGGGTGGGAACAGTCTCTTAGAATCCTGCCGGCTTTCCTTAGGCAACGTGTGTGGTAGGTGTCCTGTAGGGCTGGGAGCTTTCTGCCGATGATGAACTCAGCAGAACGGACCACACTTCGTAGGGCCTTGCGGTCCCTGTCTGTGCAGCTCCCATACCACACTGTAATACAACCAGTCAGAATGCTCTCGATAGTGCATCTGTAAAAGTTAGTGAGGATGACTGAGTCCATACCAAACTTCTTCAGTCTCCTCAGGAAGAAGAGGCGCTTACGGGCCGCTTTGACCACCTTGTCCGTGTGAACAGACCAGGTGAGGTCATTGCTGATGTTCACCCCGAGGAACTTATGTCTGAGCAAAGGTTTCTTTAAGTTCTTCCGTCATTGATGACTAGCTTGCTAAGTGGCTACTTGTTTAACTATTGTATAGGAAGGCAGATGTTGCCGGAGCCGCTGTATGTCGATGTGTACTTTATTAAACGTAGCTGCGGCCTTGTACTATTCTGGTTGTAGTATAATATGGGCAAATCATGATGTAGTGCCCATAAAATAATCAACCTACAACTCATAGTGTTATGCACCCACCAACAACACTGAGGAGGAAACGAAAGACATTTTCTATAACCAACTACAACAGCTACTCCAGGCCAGGAAAGAAAAAGACATCACTCTACTCAAGGGCGACATGAATGCAAAGGTGGGAAACAACAACAGTGGATACCAACTGGTTATGGGGAAGCATGGAATCGGCTGCATGAACGAAATTGGCGAGAGATTTGCAGACACCTGTGCTGACAACAATCTGGTCATAGCTGGGACAGTTTTTCCATATAAAACCACCCACAAAGCCACCTGGATGTCACCAGACCACACTACCGAAAATCAAATCGACCACATATGCATAAACAGGAAGTTCAGGCGCTCTCTCCTAGATGTCCGTGTGAAGAGGGGGGCAGACGCTGGGTCAGACCACCACCTACTGGCTGCAAAACTCCAGCTCAAGCTGGAGCAATGCGACAACCCCATCAACACAAGAACAAAGTTCAACACCCAGCTCTTCCAGGACATAGGAACAACTGAACTGTACCAAACCACCTTACAGAACAGGTTCCAGCTTCTTACAAGAAGAACAGCACAAATCAGTGGAAGAGCACTGGAGCAACCTGAAAAACATATGGAAGGAGGCGTGCCTAGAAGTAGTGGGGAGAAAAGCAACAAACCATAAACCTTGGCTATCAACAAACACACTGAAAAAAATTGAAGGAGGGCAAAAAAAGACACACTAAACAAAAGCAAAACCCGAGCAAAAAAGGCAGCAGCTCACAAAGAATATGAAACAGCAAATAAAGAAGTGAAGAAAAGTGCAAAATGTGACAAACGGAATTACATCGAGAATTTGGCACAGGAAGCAGAGGAAGCAGCTGGAAAAACAACCTCAAAGAACTCTACATGACCACCAAGAAACTAGCTGGAAAGTTTAGGCAGACAAACACCCAGATCAGGGACAAACAGGGACGACTCCTCACCATCAAGGAAGAACAACATCAAAGGTGGACAGAACACTTTAAGGAGCTGCTCAACAGACAGGCCCCTGCCCAAAAGGTAGAGATCCCACCAGCCACACACACGCTGGACATCAACTGTGGCCCCCTCACAAGATCTGAGGTGAGGAAGGCCATCAAGACATTGCGACATGGTAAAGCAGCAGGGCCAGATGACATCCCATCAGAGGCCCTACATGCGGATCTCGACACCTCAACCAGCATGCTCCACCAGCTAATAAAGACCATATGGTTGGAAGAAGGAAACATACCAACAGACTGGAAGGACGGGCTCATTGCTGTCATACCAAAGAAAGGAAACCTCAGGGATTGCAACAGCTCCCGAGGGATCATGTTGCTATCAACACCAGGCAAAGTGTTCAGCCGCATCATCTTGGAGAGACTGCGCAAGGGGGTTGATGATGAACTGAGGGAAAACCAAGCTGGTTTCAGAAATAAAAGATCATGCAGCGACCAAATTGCTAGCCTCAGGATCATTATTGAGCAGTCTATAGAATGGCGAACACCTGTTCATATCAATTTCATAGACTTTGAAAAGGCATTTGACAGTGTAGACCGCAAAATGCTTTGGAAACTCATGGCACACCATCCCCCCAAAGTATACCGACATCATTAATTTCGAGCCCTGCCCATAGCATTTCAGATAGAAATTGCTCTTACGCCCCTGGTTTGAAGCGTTTCACGTCTTGCAACTACTTATTAAAAAATATGTTGGAACATTTTAGCATTAACTGTTCCACAAGGAATGCAGTTTGTAAATTTACCGGCAGGACACTAGGAAACGAGTGAGGAGTAGGTAACAGCAAAAAGTCACTGCAGCCATCTGCATCGGAGTTGATTAGCCAGCAATAGCGTCGAAGTCAAACTAAAACTTTTAAAATGTGTACATTTGTTAATATTGTGGATTTTATAATATGTATGTTTTATTTTATTCCATAATCTCCACAGGAATAACTATTCAACTTTATATCAGAAATACGCCACTACCAGTGTCACTTTCTACCAAGAAGGCTATAAACTGATCGAGACCGGTAGTTTACACGTTTGGTTTGACAAAATGTCAAACCAAACGTATAAACTATGGATTGTATATAATCAGAGGTTCATAACAAACCATTGTTGTGTTTACCAAATTTTACCCAATACAAAAACAAATAAAACATTTTTTCTTTTAACCTTCGCAATGTGGGGGGTCTGAGACAGCCCAACGGTTAAAAGAAAATGCTTCACTTTGTTTTTGTATGCGGTAAAGTTGTCGCAATACGATGGTGGGTCACAATGACTGTCAAGTTTTCTGAGTTTTACTCTTGTCGGATTCGGAGCGATGAGGTGACTGACATACCATACGGGCCCAGTCCAGTCGTTAATCATCCCTTTGGAAAGATTAATTGCAGCCCCTCTAGAGACCATGTCATGGACCTGGGCGGCATAGGCAGCTTTCCATTTGGGCTCCTTGGCAAGATGATTTTCCGTTCTGAGGAATGTGGCCTCGACAGCTCCCCTGTTGTTCGGGAGTGAACCTGGGTCTTCTATCCAGGGGTACTTGGCATGCCAGTGCGGATCCTCGCTGTGGCAGCCACCTGTGACGTACGTAAGCCCGGCTCTCACTACCTCGAGTTCTCGTTCCTCAGAAAGGGTCATTTCTTTTCCACCTGGCTGGCAGTTTCCACATCGACAGCCCCCACACCTTGGATCGCAGGCAGCGCCAATACTGTCCCATCTCCACCATTCCAGGAAATCTCGGCCAGTTACTAAGGTGATTGACTCCTGGTTGTCCTGGCAGATCCGACTGTTTGTTGGCTGCTGTTTTGTGATCCTGGCGGGGAGTTCCTCATACTTAATGGCGGCGGTCCTCATTGACCTGGCAAAGTGAGTATTGGATGTGTGGACTGACATTCTCAAACATTCTGGGTGAGTGCCTCCAACGGTCTTCCCCAGCGGCCCGCCCCACAGCACAAGGTCTCCGACGACTCGAATTCGCTGAGGTGCCAGCTGACCCTCCCTGTGACTTATCAGCAAGCTGATCTCCTTGGGCCTTGTGAGCTCATCGGCTGGGATGTCAGGAAAGAACTTTTGCAGTTGTCTTGCTGTTACGCCCTTGTAGACATCTGCAATATTGTCCAGTCCATAGCAAACCAACTGGTGGGATTGCAGAGTGCCTCTGGGAGTCTCCACTCAGATTTTTAACAGGTACCTCTTCGTCTCTACGTGGACCTTCATCCCCCCGACCCCATGGACAACAAGAGTGATTTCCTCGCTTCTGAGGTTCAGCTTGCTTGCAGCTTTGTGGGTGATATAATTTGTGTCTGACGCCAGGTCGATCAAAGTCCCAATCTTCTGCCCAGCATTGGCTGTTACTTCAAGGAGCATCATTATGACCAGGAACTCTTGTAGACCACCTTCAATGAGTAGGGTTGATGGCCTGACCACTGTGCTGAGGGTTCTTGAGGCGGCGTTCGAGAAAGCATCCCGGCACTGTTTTGCGAGTTCTGGGGAGAGTTTGCTTATGAAGTCCTCCTGGTCAACAGTGTACTTTTTCTTTCCTTCCCCAGGATGGCGTCCACCCCTCCTGTGGACGGCACTGCTCTTTGTATCAGCATTGGGGCACAAGTAGTAGTGATGTTCAGGGCCACGTCCAGCCCTGCAGTCTGGATGCCTGCAGAAATAGCTAGATTTGCAGAAATCCAAGTCATCATGGATTTTGAGGCACCTCTCACATGCCCCCATGTCCTTTACGGCAGCATTCCTCTCCTCTGGCCTTAGGGCCCGAAACTGCCTGCAGAAATACAGCTTCGTCCTGTGCCTCCCGTCGCCACAGATGACACATCCTGCAAGGGCACCATCAGACTCGGTGGCTCTTGTCCTAGCGTGTCTCGGCTCAGGTCCTGCTTCCCTTCTCGGCTCCTCATCCTTCAGTTGTTCGAGTTGCTCGTAGATGCACTCTTGCTCCTTCAGGAATGCTAACAGACTGTCAAATCTGTTGTTTGGGAGCACAGCATTCCGGCCATCAGCCACATGGACAAGCCACTCCTTCTTCAGACTCTCAGGGAGCTTACTTTCAATGGACTTCGTGACCAACGGATTCTTGATTGCCCCTGTGTCTCCCAGGTCACTCAGGTCTTGCAATGCCTTTTCAACTGCTTGAATCAATTCCACTATCTTACGTGGCTGGTGACTCTTCACAGCTGGCATCCCCTGCAATTCTTCCACAATTTCAATGGCGATTTGGTTTCCATAGCGATTTCCAAGGACGCAGAAAACGTCTTCTGCGGTGTTGTAGGTGGTGAGCCTGAGGTCTCGGGTGATTCGTTCATCCAAGCTGTCCAACAACTGGAATTTCTTCACTTCTCTTGAACCTGTGGGCTCACCTTGCCTTTGCAGCGCTTCCCAATCTTTCCTCCACCGATGGAAATCACACTTAATGCCAGAGAACTTGTGGAGAGTTGTTGGCTTTAACCTGATTGAGGGGATGAGAGGATTTTGGTGGACAGTCCCTGTCTGTCGTCTGTCCTCTTCTTCCAGCTTTACCTGGATGAAGTCGGCCTTCCTGGACACAACCACGGGGATTGTCAAGTCTAGCTCTCTAAGCCGGTCTTGGATTACCTTTTTCTGCTCTGATGGAATCCATTGCTTCCATCGGTCATGCAGTTATTTTGCCGTTTTTGTGAGGTCTTGCAAGCGGGTAAGCATGAACTCATAGGCCTCTTGTTTCCCACTGATGTCTATTGCGGCCGTATGTTTGCACTCTGACTCCACGACTTTCAGTGATGTGAGCACTTCATTGGCTCCACAGTTGGACCACAGCACGTCTTGGACAAGATGTTTGATTTCCTTCAACTTAGATGCACTCTCACTGGCAGTCTTTGTCAGGTCGGCTTTTTGCTGTTCCGTTAACACTGCTTCTCCAACAGCGTCCAGCTCAGCCTCTTTGTCAGCAATGAGCCTGGCTTCTAAGTCATCATTGACTTCCCAGACTTTTTCAGCTGCAGTGGTGAGCGCATTGAAACCGCTTTCAAGGTCTTGCTCAGACAGGTCCTCACAGGTCCTCTGCAAGTTGTTGGCCAGACGAGAGAATGCTCTTTTTGCCACTGTTCTCTCCATCTTCAGCTTCTCTACAGACTTCAGAGCTGGTTCTGACATATTTTCCCCTTTGTAGGTGACAGGTTAAGAGCTTTCCTATAATTTGAATTTAACTTTCCTTTTCCAGGTTGCCAGTAGCTGACTGGGTAGGTGACCTTCCACTTCTCCCAGTCTCCTGGCCTTTGGACATCAAGGTGTACAGCTCCTGGGCTTGGATTTTCCCGGTTCCAGTTCCTGGACTCCGCGGTTTTTTACTGTCAAGTTTTCGGAGGTTTACTCTAGATGCACTTTCCAAACTTGAATAAGGGACTGAAATGATCCACATGGAGGTGTAATTCACTGGATTCCACTCGAAGTGCTGAATAACTGAGCCTCAGGCAGTAGCTACGTTTCCACTACTTTTCCCTTTTTTATTTTCAGGTTAGCAGCATTTTCTTAGTTCAAACAGCAATCAATCAGGTAAAAAACCTTTAGAAAACAGAAACAGAGCACACATAAGTCCCCCGCAGTACATAGTAACCAACATGTGAAAGAAAAGATACTTTAAATATTTAACTTTACGTTTGAAATAAACCACTTTGAAGACGCAGTGGAAAGTTTTAACAGCTTAAATGTAAAGTGCAAATCGACGTGCAAATTCACGCAACGTTATTTTACAACGGTCAGCATAAACACAAGCCATTTGGCATTTACAAACAACATTTACAATTTCATGTCCACCCAAAACCGGACCAGGTAGCAGACGGTCGCTGCGGTGACTAACTTTTTAGCACAATAAGACCCGATGCAGGAGCAGCGGCAGACTTTTACAGCGGTACGTTTTTAAACCATGATTGAAAGCTTCTTCTCTTACCGGCTGCCTCTCCAGACTGGATATTTCAAATGTGCACAATGCTCCATAAATACAGCGCAAGTTGTTCTCAGCGTTCTCTGTGCCGTTCCACACACACGTTATACTTGATTTAGGCGCACACTTGATTAGGCACCTGTCAGCCTCCTTTCTGTTGCACTTGTGTTCCTATTGCGGCGTTGTGTGTATGACGATGACGATGGGATTCGTTGATCCACAGTGACATTTCCCCTCCCTTCAATTCTATTTTCATCCTGTGCATTTTCTTTAAAATCCCAAAGCAAGGTTCAACTCATCTTTAACTTGACAATGACTGATGGGTCAGAATGACCCGAAGATAACACAAGGGTTAAAATTGTGAGTAGGGAATGGACATATTTACTGTATTAATGTAATAATGTAATAACTTATTCTGAATCATTTCTGAAGATGTTTATAATGATGTCTACAATGTTTACTGCTTTTAGATTATCATTGTTACTTTTTTTTTTTGGACCCCAGGGGGGTGTTCCATCAACGTTGATTAAGGAAAAGGGAGACTTATTTCGCCAAGTCTCACTTACTTTAGCAAGAGTTACGTTCCATTAAGGTGGCTTATTTTAGTTCTAGCTACATAATCAAGGTAACTTATACTTTGGAACTAGCCTGGTCCGTGTCAGGCTAAAAGTCAAGCTAAACTAAAATGTGTTGCAAATAATTTCAAACAGGCGGAAACAGAATCTCAAAAGACAGTTCCGTCGAGTAAATTCCTGCGCGTAAAGCACTTTAGTCCGTGTTCGGAAACGTAAATTCAGACTTTTTGAAGTGCAGACATGAATGATTTACATGTTTACTTCATCTCCAAAAAATATATTAATTTAAATAAACAAGCTCAGCATTTAGCCTATCAGTTAATAAATGCGTGTGGCAAAGTTATTTTTAGCAATTAACCATGGTCTTCAGTGTTTTGAATTTTATCCTACAATTTTCAATTGCTGCCACGTTATTTTTTGGGCTATTATTCTCAATCTCCTGTTGAGAATATCGGCCATAGGCTAGCCTACTGTCAGAACGGTTTCAGACAGCTCATCAAATTATGCTAATTATCAGTAGGCCTAAATGCATATGTTAAGTAGATTTGGTAGGTCTACAATTTACGCATTTTAACAGTCGTAATGGTTTGACAAGTTGTCTCCCTTGCCATGTTAATTGCGGCAACATTGCCCTTTTTGGGGACAACTCCAAAAAACAATTTACGCTGCTGAAACAACACCACTCTGCTGGTTTACGCTTTGCTTTTTGCGACGTAACTTCTCTTTTCGACGATCGCCTGATCTGGGCTGCACAGTCTAAGCTTATTGAGGTCTAGCTTTAATTAGCATTGCCTGTTAGTGGAACGGAACGTTAGTGGAACGGCTTGAGGCTTAAGTCTAAGTTGACGTTTACCCAAGTGAGACTTATTCGTGTTAGCGCGACTTGCGTTAGCGACGTTGATGGAACACCCCCCAGGAAGATTAGCTCATCCCACTTTGGTGGCAGCTAATGGAGATCCTTTCAACAATAAACAATAATAAACAATAATCCCACCCACTGCCACTGATGGCTGAAGTTGACAGATATAATTATTTCACAGAGCACAGAACCAAATTTCATGAAATGTGTCATGAAATTATTCGATGTGACAAAAAATTATTAAATACTGAAATAAATGTTGAAATAAATTACATACTGAAATAAATGATCAAATATGGACACAAATAATTATTTATTATTATTTAAGGTAACATTTCACTTTTAAATTATTTAATTACTTAATGATATAATTTCGGCACCAATCTTCCTTCATAACCGTAAATAGTGATTAGTCCAAATTATTCAAATACATTGCAAATAAATTGTTGGATTGATGAGAATCTTTCAACAGGGCATAACATGGAAGAAATGGGACTTGTTTCATTCACAACAAAACAAACTACTGAACAAAAAAGCATCCAAGTATTAATTGGAATTTATAAATACTGCTCTTGAAAACCTGTGCACAGAAGTTCAAACTAACAACGGATTGTGCAAGTTAGATTTACACCCAATATTCCCTTTCCAACTCCAGAGTGGGACCCTTTATGCACTCTTGTTATTGTCCCCGTTCTCCACAATCTTGGTCTGTTTTTCTTCCATATTTGCTTTGAAAATATTTCCTCTGTAGAACTTCAGCTCCTTAATACTTTCTTCAATGTCATCCAGTGCTCTGGAGAAAAAACAAAAACATTCAAGACTCAAACTGATTCTGTATAAATTAGGAATCTGTGTACATTTGTATTCTTTATGGCACTTGCACTAATGTTTATGGTCTACTTATATTATAACCTAACCTTTATTCACCACTTTAAATTTGGTCATAAGACATTAGCGTTCCTAAGACCAAAGTCTTTATTGTGGCTAGAATAAATTAAAGGTGTATGAGGTCACCAGCCCGCTGCTCATTCGGTGGGTAAAATCGACATACAATGAACCTCAAAGTCCATTGACAGCTTTTCCCTATGCAAATCTCACAATTTGAAACTGCTGCTGTAAAATTGTCGGTTTCAAAAAATCCAGGGGCTCCACCTTTTTTGGCTTTGGTCTGTACCTTTGTCACGCCCCCAAATTTGCTCCGCGCTGCTCTGTGTACTTCCCTCGGAATTACAAAGAATAACGTTTTTCAAGGATATAAAAAATGGACTATGGTCGTAAATGCAGTGTTCCAGGCTGTACAGGGAATGCTGACACCGAGTGGCTGTGATATTTGTCTATGAGAAGATCCCTGTGCAGTTCGACCCTCACTTACACATTTGCTCGAACCATTTCACAGAGGATAGTTTTGAAAACCTGGGACAATGTAATGCAGGATTTGCTATGAAGCTGTTGCTGAAAAGAGGTGCTGTTCCGACCTTATGCTATGTTCATCACATCCGCAAGCTGTCGTATGATGTAGTCGCTAACAGTTATTAGTAGGGTTGCAAAGGGGCGGAAAGTTTCCGGAAAGTTTCCACAGGAATTTTTAAGAAAAAAAAAGCATATAACAGGGAACTTCAATGTAGTTGAGAACAAGACTATGCACGCCTAGCTCAGCTGGACCCTGAATGCATCACCTCATCTATATATTCATGAGCATACCATAAAAGGGAGAAAACCTCGTTTAATTCCAGGGTTGTTACTCAGGGTGCATTAGGGCGCATAGAACAGGGCCATTTTCAGCCCAACCAATGTTACATACCCTATTTGGAGACTTTAAGGAACAGTGTGAAATACCCTATAAAATCAGTCAATGACCCCTTTAAATAGCTGCCAGGTGCGCATTCGGCCATCTTTTTTCTTGCATTCCAAGGCTCCAATTCTCTGTTCTATCAGCAGATGTTGCAAGGGCTCCCGTATGCAAGTCTTCTGTTATTCAGACAAAGTTTAATATATAGTTTATAAATAAACTTAAATGTGTTTAGTTTATGTATGGTTTATAAACTCCTCAAAAATAGTTCTGAAATGTTATTTCGGTCGATTATTCCTCCCCTTCAATAATACTAATTGGTATTGTATTTTATATTATTGGAAAGCCTGATTAGTCACCTTTACAACTAGGTACAACTTGTAAGGATCGTGCATTCGTGGAATGAGCAACACAGCTAACCGTGTGGGTAGTGGCCCACAATAAATTGCCAAAATCCCCTGCAATATTCTTGTTGGTATTTTATTTACCACTGCTCTAATCCGCTATTCTAAATGATTTGTCAGGCTAGCTGTAGTAGATAGGCCGCCTATTGATTCATCAAATGCAACTATCATTTTACATGCGCTACTGCCCTTGCGTAACCCGCCATCAACACTTGAAACCGGAGTCCCAATGTTACAGTAATACAATAGCCTACATGAAACCAAAATACAAATTTTCAACCAGTTTGATATTATTTCTGACATAATCCACTGTGTCTTGTCATTCCAAAAGTTGTTCAATTGAATGGGCTAAGCATCAACAGGCTAACATCAAGTAAGCCCTATAGCCTAGAATTTCCAAACAATTATACGTCTCTCTCATTTTTGCAATACTTGGACCATGTTCTGACAATAAATGAAGAACATTACATGTTTTGCCAGTATAACTGAATCTAATTAGACCATTGAATGTTTATAATGTCCCTGTGTGTTTGTTTATACTTTTGACTGGAGAAAACAATGCGATCTTGTCAACAAACTATAAAATGTTGATATGTTGGGATACTAGACCAGGGGTGGACAACCCTGGTCCTCGAGAGCAGCTGTCCTGCATGTTTTAGATGTTTCCCTGCTCCAGCACACCTGGGGGGTATTCGTCGTAGCTCGCTAAGCGATTTAGCGAGCTAATTTTCAGGCTAAGATAAAAAACGCCCCTCTTTTTGGTTCGTGGAAGCAACTTTCGATAAATCACCATAGTAACATATCAATTAGCACTAACCTGCTCCAGAGCAGGCTAACGTAAGTGTAGCTGGATAAGCTTGCCACACCCCCGGAAAATAACATGGCAGCTCCCTTTTTGAGAGACCCAGTTGACCAAGGAGCTATATTTTAGTTTGATTACCTTTCCATACCAATAGAGTTCTTCGCGATTGCCAAGATCCTTTATTTCACACGGATGAGTTCTTGTTTGAGCGATATCGATTCAGCCGACAAGTACTCATTTATTTGCAAGACCTTCTCGGGCCGTACATTGCAAATATCACACGCCGCAGCAAGCTTTATGCTTTATTATGAGCTTATGCTGCTGTATGTGAATATGTAACGCTATGTTTTAGGAAATGTCTTGTCTTATCTGTTGTGCCTGTGCTTTTTATATGTTTCACTGTGGGAGAGTGGGAAACGTCATATCGATTCCTTTTTATGTCTTGACGTGAAGAAATTGACAATAAAGCTACTTGAAACTTTGACTGTGCTTCAGACTCTGCATATAGTCCAGGCAAAGTAACGTTTTACGACAGACTAATTGTTAAAACATTTTTTTGCATAGATCATTTCTATGAGGTGTCCAGAACAACATACTAAAAGTCCTAAGAAATCCTAGTTGTGGAAATATGTTTAATTCTCATCAATCCGAGATATGTGCCAATAAGGCCAGGCAACATTGACACCCCAATGGGGCAATTTGTTTCCTTTACTCCTATCAAAATGAAACTTAACACAATGAAACTACCCATGAAAAGTAACATTTTTTGTATTACAAGTTTCTTTTGAAATGTATTTGAATATGCACACGAGCTTATTGAATATGTCCTAATTTGTATAGGCAGAAACACCATTCATATGTAGGACCAATACATCGGCCCAATCTCCAACCAATCATCCTACTGCCAATGGGTGATGGCTATGCTGCTTTTAGACTGGCCTCTAACCTGAAAACTGCCTGGCTTGGTAGTACCTGCCAGGGGTATAACCCCCGCCAGTAGTCTTCAGGGTCACGGAGGCACACAAGCCTCCCCACCATGACAAGGTAGCAACAACAGGGGAGGACTTTTTTTTGGTGTTTTTTATTTTAGTTTTTTAAATTTTTTAATCCAGCCTGGATCCTCGACCCCTTCTCTGTGGCTCTTGGTTCTGGCACCCCCTATATCAGTTCCTGGTTTGTTCTTTGCTTAGTTCTTCCCCTCTGGGTCATATTCATCTGATAAATCAGGCAACTGTGAGTTTGTGCAGCTAGTACCACGACATTCTCCGCAAATGGCAGTGCAAGGGAGTCCATGTTTTTTGCATGTGCATCTCTTTGTGCTGCAGTCTTTCTTGCAACTACAGCAGACTACATCTAGTATATCTGGTGGTGCTGCAGGCTGATCGGTCATTATTGGCATAAATCTCCCATCCAAAACATGCCACCCCCAGTCTTTTGGGTCCATACGTTCACTTGCCCCTTTCCACTCCATCATTTGGAAAAAGACCCGAAGACTATGGAACTTTGCAGCTGTTGATGTTGGAGGGAGAGTTTGAGGTTCCACTGGAGATGAGTTCTGAGTTACTTTATCACAGAATCTCCTGTATCTCAGCATATCCAGTGATTCATCTTTTTTGCATACAGTGATACTAGAGCTTTTTCACCTGCTGCAATGATGATGCCTTTTCCCACATTTTCCCACATGGAGACTTGCTGGTGACTCTGACGGGAAGTATTTAAACTTGTAATACAAAAAAAGGTACTTTTCATGGGTAGTTTCATTGTGTTACGTTTCATTTTGATAGGAGTAAAGGAAAAAAAATAGCCCCATTGGGGTGTAATGTTGCCTGGCCTTATTGGCACACATCTCGGATTGATGAGAATTAAACATATTTCCACAACTACGATTTCTTAGGACTTTTAGTATGTTGTTCTGGACACCTCATAGAAATGATCTATGCTGAAAATATTTTATAATTACTTAAATTTTTGGCTCCAAAATGAGTTACTTTGCCTGGACTAATAGCCTTGAGGTTTTTTGCGTCAGGTATAGGCTACATTTTTATAAGGTATAGGCGATGCAGAAAACATTGGCAAAGCCGCAGCATGCGTTGCTGTAAGAAAAGTGTACTTGGCGCTTAACCAGCTGATGAATCAATTCATCATATTCCCTGGCCATGTCCCAGTCAATGAAATCAAAGAGGGATTTACACATAGGCCTACATGCATATACACATATATAGTATCATGATATAAGCGCAGTAGCCTACATATATCCTCATAAGTGTCTATGAATTCGTATCAATTAGATACTCTTTGGCCTTGTTTTTATCTAGCCTACTTATTCTGAAAGAGTTGAGACCATTATTTTCGCTAGCAAGATCTCATTCGATTATTAATTTCCATTAAGCCTACTGCCAGCAGGCACATTTAAAGAAATGTGATCTGATTGATTGGGGTAATGAGGCACTTAAAATGAGCCTATACATTTCCCCACAACTTTCGCATTTAGCTTATCGGCAATTTTTTGCCAAGCCGCTTGTCTTGCTCTGGCAGCGGTGGCGGTGTTTGACTTAGCCATGATAATATGCTTGTCTTCGTAGAGACTCATTATAATAGTTTGCTCGGATGGCGAGAATAGCCTATCACCGCTCTCTCTTTCGTCTTTTCCACCATCATACCGTTAGAAAATCACGGTTTTGGTGATCGACCTTTCCTGCCTTTTGAAGTAGGACGTGGGCGTGCACTTGCCCTGATAAGTTTAGCCTGATTGAAATAAACCAGATGATTTGGATGCGGATCAGCCGTCGACGAACCGATATTTGCGGTTCTCAATTAGCTTGCTAATGTTAACGGGCTAAAGGGACAATTGATTAATTTAGCTTCAACCCTTACGACGAACGGGGCCCTGTTTCAAATGAATGGGTTGTTATCAAGCTCTGTGGAAGCTGGGTAATGACCATTCATTTGAATCAGGTCATCGTCATTTATATATGACAATGTGTTTGATACATAATAGTGTTTATTAAGAGCACAAAACTGTTTACAAGACCAAAAAGATTGATGCTTTTAACTTTATAATACAACTAAATGTATTCCAGGGGTGCATGTCCCCAGAATCACTAGAGGGTCTGAGATTCACCCCCCATAGTCTCACAAAATCTTGTGGAAAAACACTGTTGTACAGTTCATCAACATGAGTTTTCCACTCATATGGACCAGTTGAATTAACCCTTGTGTTATCTTCGGGTCATTCTGACCCATCAGTCATTGTGACCCACCGTCGTATTGCGACAACTTTACCGCATACAAAAACCAAGTGAAGCATTTTCTTTTAACCGTCGGGTCTCAGACCCCCCACATTGTGAAGGTTAAAAGAAAATTATTTGTATTTGTTTTTGTATTGGGTAAACACAACGGTGGTTCGTTATGAACCTTTGGGTCATGTGACTCGAAGGCAGCACAAGGGTTAATAAATGCAATGTCATTTTGATCATAGTTTTCAGACTTGCCTGTGAGATGCTTTCTTCTGTGGTGCAAGCATGTATTCTTCAGGAAACCACCGTCTTTAAGCATAGAAACACATTGTTATCCTACACAGAACTCTCTGCTGCAATAGATTAGGGTTCAATGAAAAAAACTTAATTGAAAGTTTGCTACTGTCAGTAAAAAAAACCTTGACCAACAGACTCACTGATACTGACAAGTTGATTAACGACATAACCTTAATGATAATAATGATCATGGCAGATATATGTTGAAAGTTGTGAAAACGATAAAAAATGCTTAAAAGCGAATGATTTTATTTTGCATGCAGACATTAACTGCAACTCACACACGTCCTTGCGCACAAATTCAACAACTTGAATGTTGTGCAGGCAGCTGCGAGCAAGAAACAAAGTAAAAAGTCGAGAGTCTCTGTCTAGCGAACACTGGCAAACTCTCACAGGTCACACCGCTTGTGCAATTGATCAAGTCTTCATGACTTGGCAATTTACATTTAGTCATTTAGCAGACGCTCTTATCCAGAGAGACTTACAGTAAGTACAGGGACATTCTCCTCGAGGCAAGTAGGGTGAAGTGCCTTGCCCAAGGAAACAACGTAATTTTGCACCAGGAATCGAACCGGCAACCTTCTGATTAATATCCTGATTCCCTAACCACTCAGCCATCTGACCCCCAATTTGGGGACGGAAACCAAGTGAGGCACTAGCCCTCTTATGATTGGTCACTTTCAACGTGATCACACCCACAGGGACCTTGATTGACAGCTTCTGTTACAGGGAGCCCAGGGTTGAACTTGCCAGTGGACAAAATGGTGACTATTATTGTATTGAATACGTGGTAAGAAAGAATAACCAGTCTGGTATTGAGTCTTTATACAGTGGGAAATAAACACACACAAACACACCTGCAGAGCTCCTTGATGGTGCTCACGTCAATTATTCTGTAGTGTAGATGGTGCATGAACTGCGGCATGTATTTATCCAAGAACTTCTTGTCAGCATGCACAGAGTTGCCTATGTGGAGAGAAGCATCAAAACTGTTCATAGTTAATAGAAAGTGTCTGCAAAATGAATGCATTTTATAACAATGTTTAAATTCTGACAACCACCAAGTGTCTTTTTTCTTTGCTTTTAAATTCATTGTTGAGTTCAAAAAGAAAGAACAAACAGAATGAAAGAACACTGGAGGAGAAAAGAGAGATAAGGACTTTTTACCAGCAAGGGGACAATGGCCAGGTGGGGTGTGTTGTCTGATGAAGGAGAGGAACTCGTACTCTGCCTGCTGCAGGGAGACCTTACTGTCCCTGACAGCCTGTGTAAGCCCTGACTGGGGGAGACAGAAACACACTGCAATAACTGCAAAACACAATAGGTCAAATTCCATGAGAGTCTAGTCATAAAGAGATTCTATCTCTTCTGATTACAGTCCATTTAGAGGACCACAGTTTTTCCTGCATTGAGAATTATGAGGCGGTCGCCTTCGTCAAATTCTGTGCCGCCTCCAGCTCTCGACAAAACTCTGATGGGTGTCTTCATGGAAAACACAATTTCCTAACAATTGTGCTATCAGTGAATTTCTGGCGTTTATAACTGCAATTGCAGCACAACGCCGATGTGGTGGAACTGTATCGTAATAAGAACAGTGCACCGGGAAAAGCGCTGTGAAAACTGCCCTGATATTTCATGGTAGTTCATACAGGTGAATATTGTGTCTTTTGGATCCAAGGCAGTCTGATTTCATAAAAAGGTTTCCGTTACATCCTATCAGTGTAGTGTATTCAGCTTTGCTTTTTTTTTTAAAGGTTAGCTAGCTAGCAGCATAAAATGAAAAACATTAGTTGATTTAAAGACGCCAACTAGTTTCATTAACATCTTCCGATCATCAATATTTCTGCACTCAAGATTGTAATGAATGATTGAGAACACTATCACAATTAATGTACAGTATGTATCAAAACATGTACAGAGTTTCTTAAGGCGTGAATGTTTAAAAAAAGAAAGAAGGTTAAGACACTTGAGCGCAACAGATGGACCTACTTTTTATAGAGATACTTGATGCAATGTGGCCATCGATGGACCAGACCAGGAGGCCTTGGACTACAAGGACTTCATGAAGAGGTTTTATAAAATAGGAGACAAAAATGTTCTGCCTCTGGTTGTGAACTGTGTAGGGGAAAACGATGGCTTTAAAACCAGATCCGGGCCGCCGGCAGGTTGTAGCTTGTTAAATTGTCTAAATCTTCTAAAACAAAATAATATTTTAGACTGCTACACATGCCATATATTGTTGGAAAGCTACGATTCTTGTGATTCTATTGATATAAACCATTTTTACAATCAACGTCTTTGTCCGCCCACGAGCATGTCAGCAACGTGAAAGAAAAAACTGACTTCTTACCTATTACGGCTCAGAGTTGTCCAGTTATGCAAAAGATCTCAACAAAAATGGTCTGGTTACATTCCCAAAGGTCCAAACTATCTAATCATGTAAAGTATTTCGTCCAAAACAATGTATTACATCCATCAATAGCCATGATCTCTTGTTGCATCATTTTACATTTGCCGACTGAAGCATCCTTTCAATCACATTCATTTGGTCATAGCTCTGGTTCGAATATTTACGAGAGCTTGTCAAAATGGCCACTGCACTCTGACCTTTCGATTGACACCTCATTTGACCCAAAAGGGGCTTCCTGCCCTGTCCATAGCCTTCTAAAGCCAACCAGGTGGCTCCCAATATATGTGCGTCCTGCCCCCTGCCCCCACCCCCCCCTCACCTTTCAAAAGAGACCACAATCATGCATGTACTCCAAATGGTTCAAGAACGGCTTTCAATTTACTTTGGGTATGCCGTTAAGGCGTTTTCAGGCAAATTTAACAGGATTCTAAAGAGGTTTGATATGTTCAACTACCCTGTAACAGAGCCACATTTTGCAGATTATGAAATGTGTAAACGAAAGGTTATATATATATATATATATAACCTTTCGTTTTTTTATGCTTTAACGTGATAATTGTCATTTTCTTTTATCATAAATATTAGAACCAATAATTGCTACTTGTAAAAAGTGTTCGCTTGAGCCAGTTGAAGGCATGCACACATGATCAGGATGTTACCACCTCCGCCTCATTTTGAGCCAGGAAAACCCCTGAGGACCACATGGTCTGGGAATATACTTTGCCAATGATAGATGTTACTGCCTTCAGAAAAAAAAGAAGTGTAACTTGAGATCTGACTGTGCAGGATGCAGTTTTTCATTACCTGCCCATGGTGCTCTTTACACCAATCTGACATTCGGTCCAGCAGCTCACTTGATTGGTTGATTATCAAATTAGGACCCTGTCATCACAAGAGCAACATTATTATGCATCCTTATGTCTGTGAAAACTGTAACCAACTTTATGGCAATTATGCAGATGTTTTACCTCAGCCAAAATGTTCAAATCTGAGTCAGTAATGATGCATGCCATCTCAATAATCTGGTCCCTCTCAATGTCAAGACCTGTCATCTGTAATTGGGTGAGAGACATGGGATTAGAATCCAATCCCATTCCAAAAAATATTTTACAACCATAGGATGTAAGAATACCAGTGCAGATTTATATTCTTCGTGAAACCACAGCCATTTAACACATTTTTTTTATAAATTGTGCTGGATGGTTTGCCACAATGGTTTTGGTTTTTGGATTAGATTAACAGAAAACACCGTGGTTGATGACTGAATTAATAGTATCTACTTCCAACAGGAACGCAAATGCTAACGGAATTTCACACTGAAATTCGTGTGCATCATTCCCATTTCCACGGTCTTAGTGTTCTCCACCGTTCTCAGTCAGAGCAACAAGTGACACAGTGACACAGACGGGAAATTCATCAAGGAAACTGATTTTATGGGCTGGCAAACAGTTAGCTAGGCTACTGCTAAATTAGCAAGGTGAACTGTTTCAGTGTGGCAAGTGGCTGCAGCTAATTTCCTAACTAATGTTTACAATTTACCTCTAAATCCACCCAGACCATTCTTTGAGACATCCCGGCGTCAGATTTTGAAGACGACATTCCCTTGCTAATTGTGGACATATTATTTAAACAGTAGCGTTAACTGGATCTCGTTTGTTTCCAAGTCAGACCTGCTCTCCGAACAGGGGTATTTGTGCAATACCACGCACTGTTTCTTTGCGAATGTGTTGTTCTCCAAAGTAAGAAAATACTAACTTGAACGCTGATGGGTCTAGTTGAAAAGAAGTTCACAACACTAAACATACGTTCCAAACAACCAACCGTGCACCCTGTCGGTAACAGGGTCCGCATAAGCATGCTGACTCAGTCCCCATGCGATCAAACTGTCGTAAAATGATTGCATGCTAAATTAGTAAAACAAAACAATAAATAAACAGAAATGGGGAAGGACTGATGAATAAATGCGTTTACTGTGTCGATATGTTATCATATTGTAAACGATTAAATTCAATTTTTGAATCACTGACTGGCTGTCGAATGTTAAAATACATTACCAGAGAATGTCTAATATAGGGAGAAACATAGATATATATAAACACTAGATGTCTTACGGCGGAGTCTAGAACGTCCGCACATGGCGGCCATCTTGCTACAGGCAACTCGCTCACCCATAACATTGTGTTGATGCTACATGTACTTGTCGTTATGCCACTGCATACTTCTATTCTGTTTTTAAAAAAATAACATAATTATTCATAAGTATGCAGTGGCATACCGACATCTCTGACGTTGATAACAAACCAAACCGTTTCAAAATCGGTTGAAAATTGAGCAAGTTATGGTCATTTAAAAAGTAAATGTAGCATCAACACAATGTTATGTGTGAGCGAGTTGCCTGTAGCAAGATGGCCGCCATATACGGACGTTCGACTCCGTTGTCCGGCAACGCGGACGAGACATCTAGTGTTTATATGGGGAGAAATGCCACTCTCGGGAAACTTCCGGGTTCTGAACTGGTAGCAGAAAGGCTTGGTGACCGGCGCGGAGAAATGCGTGTCTGGTGTGAACATCTTTTGCTCAGTCGTAGCCGATAGTGGCGCTGCGCGGCGCGTCCAGGTGCTTCGCAGCCAGTGTGTCCCAGGCGTTACCCTGTAAGAAATCGAAAGGACATAAGCAGGGCAGGATTTAGGGGGGTGGGGGCCCCTGGGCTTGAGTCATTTTCGGGCCCTACCTTCTATACATGACTTTAAATAGAACAAAATGATACATACACAAGCTATGTATGTTCTGGATAAATTGAGAATAGAGATCACAATTCTGAACAAACAACTAAACAAAATAAAATTATTTATGTTAATTGCTGAAGTCTATTTTAAATGTTAAAATAATCTGAATTATAAAAAAACGTGGTTTGAATGAATGATTCAATTACTCACTCAAATACTTCATTTGTTTCATGGACGAATCAGCATTTTTTGAACGAATCTCCTGAATGAACGATTCAATGACAAATATTTTAAGTAATTATATCTGGTGAATGTCTGGGTGAATACTCGATTCTGATTGGCTGCAGGGGTGTCCATTATCAGATGATAATGTACACCTACTAAGTAGTTCCAGCAAAACTGTCTTTTCACCATTCTAAATTATTGCCCTGGCTACATAGTATGAGCAAAGAACTATACTCTTTGGTATGAGCCTGTACAAAGTGTCCGAAATAACTAGCTAACCATAACAACAGTCAAAGCCTCCGTTTACAATTTGGAAAGACTTTAACAAGCTAACATGTAATTACAACAATGAGTGACTTCAATATTTCTTTTAACCTATTTGGAAAATGTTACCTTTCTGAATTTACTGTGTCAGTGTCACGTAACCGCTAATCTCACATCCCATTCGCTATTCACCTCGCTAGTCAATTCAGACAGGCTGCGGCCAACACGACATGCCGATTATTTTGTTAGTAAAAATCTTGATTTGGGGACAATGACATGGCTGGATAGCTGGCTAGTATTGTTGTTAAACATACGGTCCAAGGCCGGACTTACCATTGGGCTTGACTGGGCTCCAGCCCAGGGGCCCCGCCCTGTAGGGGGCCTCGCCCGTTTACATTTACGAAATTGTAACGGAGGCTTTGACTGTGTGTGATGATGATAAACTATGTAAAAAAAAATTGCCATTACAACACTTTTAAATTTCCCTTTGTGTTCAGTTTTTATTTTATTTTTTATAATATGCAAACCTAAAATTATATTTTATAATGGTATTTTCTTTTTCACCATATATTCCTATCTATAGTCATATTTTAAAAGTCACGAACACCAAAATTAGGGATCTGTTAAAACATCTCAACGATCCATTGATTAAGGCGTACTTCAAGTTCCTCAGTGTTGCCCTTAAGCCTCTATCAGACTTTAATATTGCCTTTCAGGTTGGTATAGTCATCATATCCTAGTTGTCACAATAATAAATTGATAACCACAGATGATAATCCTCATCATTTCACTATTATTTACTATCTACAGTCAGAGCAGGTACAGATACACAAGCTGGACAAAGAGATGACCAGGCTTATCAAGCGGATGCTGGGGTGCCTTGCTCCAGCAAAGGTGATTATGGATGTCCCTCTCAAAGAAGTGAACTTTGGAGGGGGACATCAATTGGCAGACGAGGACCTCTTCATTGGAACACAAAGGCCTTCATTAGAACTGCAGAGTTCCCTGTTCCAACTAAGAACAAATTCTTTCAGTAAGTGATTTATTTTGTACAGTAAGTGATTGTACAATATAATTATAATCTTCATCTTCTGTTCTAACCCACATTGAAATGTCTAACACAAATCTATGTTTTTTTTAAATCCATTTCTTGTAGAACTGTGAGAGCTTTCTACGAAGCAGTTTTACGCAAGATGTTTGCCTGCTTTCCAATTGATTCCCAGCTACTGAAGGACTTGAGAATACTAGACCCTGGATCTCGAATGGAGATAAGTCCAGACACTGGTAGGGAGGGATAACGTGGTAAATATGTGATGAGTGAAGGAAGGAATGTTTCTAACCCTTGTGTTATCTTCGGGTCATTCTGACCCATCAGTCATTGTGACCCACTGTCGTATTGCGACAACTTTACCGCATACAAAAACCAAGTGAGGAATTTTCTTTTAACCGTCGGGCTGTCTCAGACCCCCCAAATTGCGAAGGATAAAATGCTATTTATTTGTTTTTGTATTGGGTAAAATTGGGTAAACACAACGATGGTTCGTTGTGAACCTTTGGGTCATGTGACCCGAAGGCAGCACAAGGCTTAACTAAGAAATCAGAGATAGTAAGCTGGCAGGATCTACCTTGAGGGTTATGATAAATGAATTTGTTTTCTTTCTCAGTGTCGAGGCTAGGGGCCCTGTTCCCCCAGTTTCTCATGAATGAGGATAGGCTCAGAGAGGAGCTAATTGATTTCCAAGTCACTGATAGCAAAGATCTCCCACAAGAACCAAGAATAGACAGGTTCTGGGGCCTTGTAGGAAAGAATGACAACTTCACTGAGTTGGCGAGACTTGCAAAGACACTGTTATGTATACCACACAGTAACGCAAGCTCAGAAAGGGCGTTTAGCATGGTGAGCAAGATTGTTACATCCAACCGAATGGCACTGGATTCCAGCACTGTGTGTGCATTGCTATCTTGTAAAATAAATCACACTGGTCCGGTTCACCTATACACTCCCTCACAGAAAGTGTTAAGAAATGCAAAATCAGCCACATGATATGTATACAATAGGGCTCATGCTTCACACCAGGAAGGGTGACAAGGTTGTCTTTACTGTCTCTATCCATTTGTTCAACTGCCTCTTACACACATTCTTTCTGTCTGTCTGTCTCTTTCTCTCTGTTTCTTTCTCACTCCTACACCCAACATTAAGCTAAAACACTTAGCAAATGAAAATGTGTAAAGGCCGAATTATACTTCTCCGACTCCGTTACGGACAGATGGACGGACGGAGTCGGACGGATTGGTTGAATTTATAGTACTCCGAAGGCTGTGGGTGCTGAAAACACTTCACTGCCAGAAGGGGCATCCGTAAAATGATGGACGGACAGACGGATAGTCAGTAAAATCAGGAGGTGCACGTAGAGCTCTCCGAGGGGCTCGGAGAGGGCACGGAGAGGGAGTTCCTCGTCGGAGAGGGCGTTCCCTGTGTCCGTCTCCGTAAAAACGGAGAAGTATAAATCGGCCTTAAGTAATGTTTACTTTGTTCATAAATAAAGCACTTTAAACATATCCATTGGTCTGTCATTCTTTAATATATATTGTGTAGTTATAAACT
Organism: Thaleichthys pacificus; assembly: GCA_023658055.1. Classification (NCBI taxonomy): domain Eukaryota; kingdom Metazoa; phylum Chordata; class Actinopteri; order Osmeriformes; family Osmeridae; genus Thaleichthys; species Thaleichthys pacificus. The sequence continues at coordinate 2,216,337 of CM042858.1, forward strand.
CTTTAGACTGTTAATGATTAGTGCTTTTTTTAAGTTTGTGGGTAATAATCGTGTAAAAAAATCCATTATTTTGGGGATGGATTCCAGGAAATCTCCCTTATTTTCAGTGTTCAATGTTGACAGCTATGCTGATAGGGAAGGGCACCCACATGGAGCTTGGGAAGTTGAGTGTGTTTTTTTTTGGGGGGGGGCACCATCGTTATTTTCTTGAGCAATTCAATATATCTCTTGTTCTGCCTGTTTTGTGATATACATGCCTAAAAAGTGCCTAATATTTCTACACTGAAATAATATCAGCATTATAATTATTATGACTATGATATAATATTTTTCATTAGGCTAATTTTGGTGCCCCCTCAGCAGTTGGTGCCCGATGCACAACGCGTAATGCGCGTCGTGGGAGCGGCGGCACTGCACATTTTATAGACAACATGTTCTTCAGCACCACTGAACATAAAACAACCTTAAAACTAGTCGAGTGGGGAGTATTTTTTCAAGGACCCGTTTTCTCTATTTTGCCATGTGCCTCTTTCGGGCCACACTCTCTTCCTCCACCACTTCTGCCCACTAGCAGCACTAGTGGATGGCTGGCAGACAAACTCCACCCTCACATTGCTGACTTTCAGCTGCTTTTGCTGCCGCTGGGCTTTGTCCCTGATTCCAGCCGAAATGATGTTCCCACACTGTCCATTGAAGTAGCGCCAGAGAATTTGTCCATAAACGGCCTCTGCCTGGTAGTGGTAGCGTGAAAAGTTGAATTCATCCGCGGAAAAGCTGCAGCCAGGGAAAGCTGCAGCCAGGGGCTTTTCAAAGAAGAAGCTGCCGTTATCTTTATTGTGATTGGCCAAATGACTCACGTGACGTGGTATCACCAAAGATGTTTTATTGTGAAGACGACCACAGTAGGTTTTTGAAACTGTATTGAAATTGTACCTTCTTCTTTCGAGGAATGATTAGCGTGGAGGGCAGAGCCTCTCCTACAGGGCGTAAATTGCGACCAATTTGGTCGCATATGCTCCCGAAGTTGTGTTTGTGCGACCTCACTGGTGTGTTCTCCAATCACGTGCATTATTTAAATCACTCCATGAAACTCAGCCAATCAAAGCAAAAGTTTAGAATGCCTGTTACAGTGCGTTCACACTGCAGCGGAGTTGGCGGTGCGGGGCGTCGGCTTCCAATTCATTTTCAATGAAACCAGGCGTTGACGCTCGCGTAGGGCATTGTGGGAAGGCGAGCGGAGCGGAGCAGAGCGTTGAAAGTTGGATTTTCTCAACTTTATGTAAATGAGGAGCGTGAAAACGCTAGCGTTGGCCAATTGGATTGGTTTCTTGTAACGTAGCAACCGTTGGTCATGATAAACATTTCTAGGTTTCACAATTTCGAGATGGAGGAGAAACTTTTCGTATGTGTCTGCACACCCAGTGTCATGTCCCTGGGTTGGACCTGCCCTTTTCGTTCTCTCTTCTGTTCTTTGGCTTCGGTCCCTTTAATTTCAATTACAGGCTCCTGCATTCCTGCCCACACGCTCCGTGTTAACTACGCACATCTGCGGATCATTGACTAATCATCATCTCCTATATCAACCCCGGTTTCCCATCCACTCGTCGCCAGTTCAACGTCGTCATTATAGTCCACGTCAGTCGGCCGTCTGATTTACCTTGCCATTCTTGCATCGTATTCTGTTTAACCAGTTTTTTCTGCCTTTTTTCTAGACCCGGTTCATACCCCTGCTTGGCCCAGTCTGTCCCGTCGTTCCAGCATCCCCCCCGGATTCTCCGTTACCGCAGTCCTGCCTTTTGTTTTTTCAAGTAAAAATTAATTCTTAATTTACCTCCTGGGTCTGAGTCCTGCATTTGGGTCTACCTGCCAGCCAGCATCCGTGACACCCAGTTCTGTTCAGAACAAAGTTACTAATGTGACGAGCCTGAATTTAAAGATTACATTAAACTAATAGTGCATGGTTGCCGATGTCGTCAGTGTTCCTAGTGTGTTTTTATAGCCTACTTTTAAATTCAGTCTGCTCACATTATGTGACTGTTCTGTGCCACTGCTAGCTCGCTAGCCCAGCCTACAAACGACTCGTTGAGTGACCGGTGGCGTAACATGTAACGTTATTCTACTGTAATCTTGCACTAGTAAAAAATTCGGTATTTTGATCGATATTGTGAGTACATGAACCCAAATCTGCACGCTTGGCCATGACAACAACAGTGACCTTAGAGAACTACAACTCTGTATTAACTTGTCTAACACGCCCCCGAGTGTGGGGCACTGTGGGAAGGCGAGCGGTGCAGAGCGTTAAAAAACGCTGCAGTGTGAACGCACTGTTAGGAGAGAGACAGCGAGAGAAGCAAAACTGAAGCAAGAGAAGTTGTAGGATGGCCAGGAAGTCAGGAAAAGTCAATACAGAAAATCGAGCTTTGAAGAGGAGTGGACAGACAATTATACCTTTATCCTTCCCGCAGCAAGTGTCAATACTTTGTTTATTAACTATACATACAAGAATGACGTCCCAAATCATAGCGCACGTTTGTAACGGTGGCAACCCCAGGTAGTGAAAGTTCGGGCGCCAGGCAGGCCCAAATCCTGCCAATTAACTAGGGTGTGATACCGTCAGCAATTAAGGAAAATATAACGAATGCAAATAAGGAGAACAGCTCAGAAGCTTGATGCAAGTGTACGTAGTACTCTTTACTAAACAATAACCACACAATCAAAAACCAACATAATTCCCCCTTGGACCCACGCCAAGGCAAACAAAAAAAAGCAACTTAGCAACTTAAACGCCTGTATCCACGACACTTAAAACACGAAATAAACAAAACGATGCAGCGAAACTGTGGTGTGTAAGGGTGCGTGTTTGTAGGTGTGGGTGCGTTTATGTGGTGGTGGAGTGGCTTGAGAGTCGCACAGCTTAGTCTACGAGACGAGCAAGGTGTTCTCCAGTCTGGGCTCACGGACACGTTAGACGCCACGGATCTGCCCTGGTCCCCATGAAGATAGAACGGCAGGTTGGCGGTTCACATTGACGACCACTTTCGGATCTCCGTGTGGGCAATCCGGCCTTTTCGGTGCCGGGTGGTTCTCCGTGTCGCGTCTGGAGGTCTTCACCGTATGGGGGGTGATTCGTGCCCTCACACACCTGAACAACACACAACCGTCGCTACGCCTGACAATGATGGAAGTCGCTACGCCAAGCGTCTGCCAATGGTGGAAGTCGCTACGCCAAGCGTCTGCCAATGGTGGAAGTCGCTACGCCAAGCGTCTGCCAATGATGGAAGTCGCTACGCCAAGCGTCTGCAATGATGGAAGTCGCTACGCCAAGCGTCTGACAATGGTGGAAGTCGCTACGCCAAGCGTCTGACAATGGTGGAAGTCGCTACGCCAAGCGTCTGCCAATGGTGGAAGTCGCTACGCCAAGCGTCTGCCAATGATGGAAGTCGCTACGCCAAGCGTCTGCAATGATGGAAGTCGCTACGCCAAGCGTCTGACATTATGTGGTAAGTTAGCTATGCTAAGTGGCTAGCTACCTATCAATGGGAGAAAAACATTAAAGTACATGATCAAGTGTGGCTATTTCAGCTAGCTAGTGTTGGGCTGTATTGGCAGACCTGAATTAGACTCCGAAATTACCAGTTACTTGCGCAGTCTTGCATGCATTTGATGATTATCATACATCTTTAAGACACGTTTAAAAAGACTCGAACTTACATGACAAACAATGCTGCCGGCGTGCACCTCAAGTATGGATGTGACCCTACAAGCTCACACCCCGTTATATTGGTACAAGCCTTAGGTGTGGCCTTACCGTCACACCCTCTGGAGCCACACCCATATCACAGTCACCCCCCTCTTAAGTTATCATCGTCCCGATGATACGACCCAAGACATAAACCACCCCACACGACAAAAGTCCTATTCTATAATTAAACCTGACACTATCTCCTTTAATGCTATCAAGCAAACACGGTTAGTATGCGCAATAGGCCTACTCCCAAGTCCCCCCTCATCCTCAACCCCTGGTCTCTGCACTGCGGACCTCGGCAGACGAAATGAGTTTGTATGCCTCCCGGCCTGCTGCCTCCGGGACCGCCGAGGTTGCGTCAGGGATATTGGTGATTCCTCTTCTGTTCGCTCAGATTCTGACATACCCGACGTTTCAGCGTCGGACGACTCACTTCCCGCCGCATCCAAGCCATTGTCCAGTGAATGATGACTTGAGGCAGGCCGGGTCCTTGGGGGCCGCTGCATCACCACCACTTCCCCCTCCAAGTGTTCCTGGGCCTCCTCTGTGACCGGGTCAGCAAGCTCCTCCAGGCCCAGATCTTCAGATTCCCCTGGCCCACATGGTCGCAGCTCCATCCTGTGAATATTCTTTGGGGCCTGAGACGCATCCACAGGGACAACAGTATAAACAGGTTTGTTAGTGTCTGGGCGACCTACCACCCGGAAAGGCACTTCCATCCATAGATCCTGGATCTTGTGTCTTCCCTTGAAGTTGTGGTTCCGCCGGTATACCAACTGGCCCACTTCCAAAGCACAATGACTGGTTGCAGGGCCACGATATCTTTTGCGAGCCTCCGCAGCCTGTTCCATCTGCTGTAGCGCTGCCCGATGGGCTGCTTGCAGGCGCCTCTGATGCACTTCGACCCAGTCATCCACTGTCCCTGAAAAATCGTTGTCCTCCACTCCAAGCAGAATATCAATGGGCAGATTGGGAGACTGCCCAAACATCAAAAAATATGGCGTAAAACCTGTATTGGCATGCTCTGTGGTATTATAAGCGAATATTACCTCCGGCAGATGCTCTACCCATCTCCTTTTCTTGTTTGGAGGGAGGGTCCTCAGTAAGTCATGGAGAGTACGGTTAAATCTCTCACATTGCCCGTTACCCTGAGGATGATAGGGAGTGGTGCGACTCTGTTTGATTCCATATAGTTTGCACAGTTGGTGAACGACATCCGCCTCGAAGCACATGCCCTGGTCTGAATGGATCCGCTGCGGCACGCCATACCTCTGAATCCACTCCCGCACCAGGGATTTAGCAACCGTCCCTGCCTTCTGATCTTTTGTTGGAATTGCCACTGTAAATGTTGAAAAAATATCAGTGAAGATCAGGAAATTTTCACGACCATCACTGGACTGGCATCCAGACGGTGGTCTGGATGCCAGTAGACTTCCTAGCTCCGTCACCACCTTTGGCACTGGTGCCTTCGAAACCATGCACCATCTGCACTGCTTGCAATAGGCCTCAATGTCTTGGTACATACCTGACCAGTAACATCGAGCTCTTATCAGCCTGAATGTCCTCTCAACCCCCTGGTGTCCGTGTTCCTCATGCATCCTTCGTAGGACCTCCCCTTGCAGACTGCATGGCAAGTCCACCTGCTTTATGGGACCCCGCCGAGTGTCGTGGAACTGCCGAAATAAGACGCCACCTTCCTCCATCACCCTCTCCCATTGGCGCAACAGTTCCTGTGTTCGGCCATCTTCTCTGGCTCTCTCTCCAGGCCCCGGCTTCTGGCCCTGGGACCAGTACTTCAAGAAGGCCATAATAACGGGATCTGCTTGTTGTTGGGATGACAGGACCTCATCGGAGTACACTGGAAAACTGGACGAAGAACTCACTTCATTAACTGTAATGGAACAGCCCACCTCACCTGGCGCTGACTGGGTCACAGGGGTCTGTTCTACTACTTGCTCAGGTGAAGGTGCCAAGATCCTTTCCGGGGCCCTGGACTGTCTGGAGAGAGCATCCGCGTTCCCATTCTGCTTCCCTGGCCGGTACTGGATGTCAAAATCGAATCTGGCCAGGTCAGAGGCCCACCTCTGCTTAATGGCTCCCAGCTTTGCAGTCCGCAGATGGCTAAGGGGATTGTTATCTGTAAAGATGGTAAACTTGCGCCCCAACAAGTACTCACGGAATTTAACTGTTACCGCCCATTTTAATGCCAGCAGTTCTAACTTCATTGCGCTGTAGTTTTCCATATTTCTCTCTGAAGATCGCAGACCTCGACTTGCATAGGCGATTGGTCTTCTCCCCTCTTCCCCATCCTGCGACAAGACAGCTCCCAGGCCCTGATGGCTAGCGTCTACCTCCAAAAAAAACTTTTTAGAAAAGTCTGCATATGCGAGCACGGGAGCTGAAATTAACTTGCGTTTTAAATGCTGGAATGCTAACTCGCACTGGGGATTCCATAATTCCACAAATTGAGACACACTCAACTTTGACCCCTGTCCCTTTGGAGAGGCAAGAATGGCTAAACCATGTAATGGACTAGCCAGTTGAGAGAAGTTCTTCACAAAGCGCCTATAATAGCCAGCAAATCCAAGGAACGATTTGAGCTCTGTGTAGTTTTTCGGATGTTGCCACTCTGCTACGGCCTTAATCTTTCCCGGGTTGGTAGACACCCCATCTTGAGAGATGACATGACCCAAGTAGTGCACTTCCCGCTGGAATAAGCTGCACTTGCTCCACTTCACCTTCAATCCATGCTTTCTAAACCGGGACAATACCACCCGTAGACGAGCTAGATGTTGCTCAAAGCAGGGTGAGAAGACGACCACATCATCTAAATATAGCAAAAGGGACTGGAAATGCTGATCTCCTAAAATCCTTTCCATGAGCCTTTGAAATGTCCCCGGAGCATTACATAGACCAAATGGCATACGATTAAATTCATACAGGCCAAATGGAGTACAAAAAGCAGTCTTGTGTCGGTCCTTCTCTACCACTGCAACTTGATTGTATCCGCTGGCCAGATCTAAAGTTGAGAACCACTTGGCTCCGTGCAAGGCATCCAGGGACTCCTCTATTCTTGGTAGGGGGTATGAATCCTTCCTGGTCTTCCAATTTAATGGTCGGTAATCCACACACATCCTTATGCTGCCATCTTTCTTCTTTACAATGACCAGGGGTGAGGAATATGGGCTACTACTCTCCCTTATCACTCCCAACTCCAGCAGCTGTTTAATGTGTGCCTTCACTTCCTCATACTGACTAGGGGGTAATCTCCGATACCTCTGACGCACTGGTGTCTCATCTGTCACTGGAATCTCATGTTGTATGACTTCTGTACACCCCAACTCATTGTCACTAACCACAAAGACATCTGCATACTCAGACAGTAAAGCCCTGGCCTGCCCTACCTGCTGCTCAGACAGACCAGGACACGTAAACTGCTGCAGATGAGAGTTTTCTGCTCCCTGAACGCTTACTGAAGCCTCACCGAAACCGACTGAGACCTGCACTTCCTGTGGACCCACGTCTTGAAAATGTACCGTCCCTGCTCCTACTACCACCTCAGCTGCATAAATATGAGCTATGCGTGTGCGTAAACAAGTGTCCATAGTTCCAACATTTAGGACTGGAATCAGACCCCCCTGCTTCTTTACATATGCTGTGGAAACCAATAAGTTACCTGGTTACCCCTTCATCCAACTCTAATGCCTCAACCCCTTCATCCAACTCTAATGCCTCAACCAAAACTGCCTGCCCACCAGCAGTGTTACATTGGGGCCCAGTGGCTGGTACTAAACACATACACCCTGCAGGCACCACAACATCAGACGGAGCCAATACTTTTGCGTACCCTTCTTTCAGTTCTACAGGTTGTTTTGTTGCCCACAGCCCCGAATGACCTGATAACATTTCTCTGCAATCTTTCAGTATGTTCATGCCAACTAGGCCAGGGATTTTTTCTCTCTCCAGTTTAGTCACCGGGTCAGAGGGGTCTTTAATCACCAGAATACCACATTGGGGGAGTGCTTTCCCCATGATCTCCACTTTCAGTTGCATGTAACCCAAATAAGGCATAGACACACCATTAACAGCCATAAGAGTAAGCCACCCACATTCAAAGGCCTAATCCATTCGGATTAGGCCTTTGAAACGCCCCTGTACAAAACCTAGCAATATGGCCAACCTGCTGGCATCTAAAGCATATTGGTCTACCAGACGGATCATACCTGGGTTCTTGCCTGGGTCTGCGCTGACCTCTCTCTCCCTGCATCTGCTCAAGCCTCTTGGTTAGGCTATCAAGCTTCTCCTCCTGTTTCCGCATAGCCTCCCTAAGCTTGCATAGGAGAGGATCTGGGTTAGAAACAACATGGGCACTCTCTGCCCCCAATGTGCTTGCTGCACATGTGTATGCTGCTTTACCTCTAAAAACATCCTCCTCACTGAACAAAATGGCCTCCTGACGCAGGGCTAAAAACTTGATTGTAGGATCCTGTCTAATAATTTTTTTTAATTCTCTACGGAGAGCCGGGTCCCTAACATTTTCAGCAAATTGACTCCCCGCTGCTTGTTCCCCACAAAGTTCAATGCCACGATTACAACGGTTTATCAGTTCAGCTAATGACAACAAAGCATGGGAATATTCTCTCAAACTCTCCCCTTCTCTCTGCCTCCTGTCAAAAAACGTTTCTGGGCCTGAGTTAAAGAGCAAGGGTGTCCATATGCTTCCTTCAAAGTTTCTAAGAGCCTCTCTGGATCCTTCCTCACCTCTTCTGAACAGTGCTTTATTTCTTGCTGTGCTTCCCCGTCTAGATGGTCATAAAGATAGGCTGCCTGTTCCCTAGGCTTATACCTGCAAAAGTTCACAGAATTCTGTACATCATCTACCCATTCATAATATGTCATAGTACCCGCATGCCCAGAAAACCTAGCACCCTTCTTGTCTTTGGGTATATACACAAGTTCAATGGTGGGGACCACTGTCGTAGAAACTGACGACCTAGTTGGAGATGGGCGTTGTGGTTGCGGAGACGTTTGCGGTGGCGTCTGCGTAGCCGCATATAATTTGGATGCCAGGTCTTCATTTTGGTCTTTAAGGAAAGCCATCTGTGTCTTTTCAGACGCCAACCTTTCCTTTAAAGCTTGCAAGTCCTTTTCCAACTCCTGGACTGTCATGGTGGGTCTGAAGATCCACCGCTTCCCCGCTGAGGTCTTTGGCCTATGTCACTGTTTCCTTTCCGTATTGCCCTAATCCCGATCCACTGTTTGACCCTACTCGCAGCGCCAAACTGTAATGCCCAGTACACCCAGGTTCCCCTCACTAAAGAGGCACTGAGGATTAGTATAAAAAGATTGATTTTATTATAAGGCTCAGTAGTAGATCGGGTAGTTAACAACAGCGTTTAAACGCCCCAGGAAACAGTGACATAGACCCTATCTAGGAAACAAACAATTTGAAATAAGACAAGGCAATAATACAGCACATATAGCAACCATACATAATTGAAGTCATTATAGGCAAACACATACCCAAAACACAGAAAGCCGATAAGCCGACACCATCAGCTTCCCGACACTCGCTGCAATCAGCCCCGGCTACAAACAAACCCACGCACCAGTATACAACATTTACTTGCGCAGTCTTGCATGCATTTGATGATTATCATACATCTTTAAGACACGTTTAAAAAGACTCGAACTTACATGACAAACAATGCTGCCGGCGTGCACCTCAAGTATGGATGTGACCCTACAAGCTCACACCCCGTTATTTTGGTACAAGCCTTAGGTGTGGCCTTACCGTCACACCCTCTGGAGCCACACCCATATCACATAAATATAGTTTGAAGCAAGTTTTCATGTCATGTTTGGTATTAATTTCATATTTTATGCATCACATGATTCTAGTAATGCTTTCAGTGTTGTAAAATGTATATTTGCAAATTTTCCATTTGAATTTGTATGTGTCAGGCAATTGTTTCTTCATATAGTCGGCGTCGCTATTTTAGTATGCAGGATGGGTTTACAAAAGGAGAAGCTAAACCAATCACTGAGTTTGATTAGCCTCCTATACTTGCTCAGGTTAGGTGCATTATGTTTATTTGCATTTAAAATACCTTTGTTATTGTTTGCTCTGAAGGTAGCGTTTGTTTCTGTATTGATTTTGTTACATTGTCATAATGTATTGATTATCTTACTATTTTGATAATAAACTATGTTTTTGCATTTAAAGTTACTTGTCCTTGTGCCTGCTTTCAATGTTTGGACAATATTATTTGCTGGAGTCCTAAGTCACTATCAAGAGAGAGCCTTTTTATGTATTATCCCTGATACGTCATGTGATGTGGTAACAGGTCAAGATACGCTGCGTCTCGCGCTCGTCTCGCACTCTTGCAAATGTTTGTATGTCCTTAATCTTACTGTATGTAACCTAACTCTCTCCTAAACCTAAAATAGCATTTACTAACTTACTGTTCTGCTATTGAGCTGCCGTGCCCATGCCGAAAGCAAAAGCGGTGCAGGCCAACATAAACACCGAGGCGGTCACCATGGCGTCCCTCACCCACCTGCTTGAGTCTCATCGTGCCGCCATCTCCGAGGACTTTAAACAAACTCTCTCAGCTCTCGAGACCAAGTTGAACGGTGTCCTAACTACCGTGACAGAACATGCGGAGAAACCTGAAATACTTGAGAGCGAAGGTGACGCGCGAGAGGTATGCCTGAAGGCTGCCAATGAAGCCATCACCAAGCTACAGAGAGATCATGCTAAATTAGCAACTAAAGTTGTTGACCTCGAGTCACGGAGCCGGCGCAACAAACATCAGGGTTATCGGTGTACCTGAATCTATGGAGGGGCCTGGGTCGACGGCTTTCTTCGCCGGGATGCTCGAGGAGGTCTTTGGAGGGGTCCTCGATTCGCCTGTGGAGTGTGAACGGGCTCATAAAACCCTGGCACCTAAACCTCCACCTAACCAGCTACCAAGACCGGTCATCATTCGTCTTCTCAGGTTCCAGGTAAAGGACAAGATCATCCGCTATGCCCGGCCGGACCATGAGGGGGAAACTGAAGTTCCGGGATCATTCCATCCTTGTGTTTGAGGATTATCCTCCAGAGGTTATGGAGCAGCGAAATGAGTTTAAGGCGGTCATGTCGAAGTTGTACGAGCGAGGGTTCAAGCCGGTGTTACGTCCCAACTGGTTCCCAATTTAACTGGTTCCCCTGCTGTGCGTGCACCAATCAGTCTGCCTCCATCACCAGATTCGTCACAAATTCGCAAACATATTACTGGCGATTTTCAAGTCGGATCTCATATTTGCTGCGGCAAATATGAAAGTAGGCCTAGGCTACGTACGCACTACATTAGGCTACCATTCGCGACAAAATAAATGGGGACAAAATAAAACATTTGCAGGCTCGCATGAAGTGGGATTCGATCGCACTAGAGCAAAAATACATGCGCACTATAGTCCGTTGATTTACACCGCGAGCTACACCAGGTAACATGTTAACTTGGCTTCTTCTGAATCAACTGGTTCCCATAGACACTACCCGAATGTAGGCTACTATGCACGTATTTGGGGTTGTTTTCGAGGCAATAGCCGTATTTTCCACGACATCACAGCTCCTTCTGACACCACATATTAAAAATTCATACTAAGAACGTCGCTGCTAACCCAGACAATACGATCAAAATACGCGTAACACAACATGGAAACATTCGTTTCCTATGCGATTTCGTGTAGCCTATGGCTGAGTGTTTCTTCGCTATATCTTTTGAAATCAATTCATTTCATAATTGTATATTCTGAACAAATGTAGTGAGCACTACATTACAGCCATTAAAGCCGACAGCTATTGCCTCGAAACAACCCCAAATACGTGCATAGTAGCCTACATTCGGGTAGTGTCTATGGGAACCAGTTGATTCAGAAGAAGCCAAATCAAAATGTTACCTGAAGGCCAACGTAGTTAACAAATACGTAACGATTTTGTTGATTTTTGTGAGCTGGTGTAGCTCGCGGTGTAAATCAATGGACTATGGTGCGCACGTATTTTTGCTCTAGTGCGATCGAATGCGAGCCTGCAAATGTTTTATTTTGTCCCCATTTATTTTATCGCGAATGGTAGCCTAATGTAGTGCGCACGTAGCCTATAGGCCTACTTTCATATTTGCCGCAGCAAATATGAGATCCGACTTGAAAATCGCCAGTAATATGTTTGCGAATTTGTGACGAATCTGGTGATGGAGGCAGACTGATAGGTGCACGCACTGCTGGGGAACCAGTTAAATTGGGAACCAGTTGGGACGTAACACCGGCCCTGCTGTACCCGGCCAGGCTTTACGTCAAGCTGGAGTCGGGAGGTAGGAAACACCTTCCCACGGCAGCTGAGGCTGAAGCCTTCATCGCTTCCTTGCCACCGCAGAACACCTAAAATCGTAGTTTGCCCAAAATCCATGCGATGAGGATGGCAGGCCAGAGGGCGGAGAGGTAAGAGACTTTTTTTTTTTTCTTCTTTTCTTTTTCAAGAGACTAACATTTTGCGAGCTGGCAGCGATGACTGCGGCGTGGTACAGATTTGTAAAAAATAAATAAAAAATGGTACATGAGTATTTTCTTTGTGTTTGTGATGTGTGTTTGTGTTTGGTTGTTCCGAGTGTGCTTGCGGCTGTCGCCGTGTCAATGTATTTATGTAATCCCAGAAAACTCCATGATTAATTGGTACTGTTTAAATTATGGGTTTTAATGATTTCAATATTGTTGGAGATTCTCAACACTGCATTGATATGGGTGGCAATATTACTTGCAATGTTCTTGACCCTGATAACTTAAAACCATTAAATGATATATATAATTATTAAATTGTTACATTTAAACATCAGAAGCCTAAACAAACATCATTCTGATTTAGTTTCCTTATTGTCTAATTCAAGTTGTCATTTTGATGTTATTGGGTGTAGTGAAACCTGGCTAAATGACTTCTCATATGTGGATTTACTTAATCTCGATGGGTACAATCTACACATTAAGAATAGACCTAATAGAACAGGCGGAGGGGTCTGCCTCTATGTTAAGAACAGTCTCCAAGTAAAAACCTGTGATCTTTACCTAGAGGATGACCACTGTGAGTCTTTATTTATTGAGATTAACAATAATGACAAAATATTTATTGTCGGTGTACTTTATCGCCCACCAGACTCTGCTCTTGACACCTTTTACCGTAAACTGGAAGATATATTTCATAAACTGAATAAGCAAAAAAAAGACTGTATACTCCTTGGTGATTTTAACATTGATATTTCCAAGGAAGATGGGGTAAAACATGACTTTATGAACACACTGCATTCCTTCTCTTTCTTCCCCACCATTAATAGATTTACTAGAGTTACACCAACATCCAAAACGATTATTGACAATATCCTTACTAATATTCAAAATACCAAGTTGGTGACGGGAGTCGTGCAGTCTGATATTACAGACCATTTTCCCATTGTAATATTTTTTGGCTCTGGGAAATCGTTCTCTCCCCCACTCTCTAAAATTAAATCAAAAATCCTCAACCAGAGAACTTTACAGCACCTAATTGTTAATTTACAGACCAAATCGTGGGACTCTGTCTATGACAGTGGGACTCCTGATGCAGCATATGACAGTCTGATAAAGATAATTCAAGACTCCATCATGGACACAATCCCTGAGAAGACTGTCAGATGCAGCACTACTCTCCAGAACCCTTGGATTACAAAGGGAATTTTAAAGTCTATTAAATATAAAAGTAGGCTTTATAAATCCTACATAAAAAAACCTTCTAGCTTAAATAAAGAGAAATATATTTCTTATAAAAATAAACTAACGCAGATCATAAGAAAGAGCAAAAGAAGCCATTACGCTGAACTCTTACAAGCATCACAGGGGGACTGTAGGAGGTCATGGAATGTGTTAAATGAAGTCCTCAACAGGAGACATAAACTTACTACTCTGCCTGACTTTGGTGATGCCAAAGATGATTTTGTACAGAGTTTTAATAATCATTTTGCCTCAATAGGTGTAAATCTGGCTAAGAATATAAGTCAACCTCAGGGTGTCACCTTCAAGCATTTTCTTTCTGGTAGCTACATTAACTCATTTTTCATGATACCGACAGATAGTACTGAGCTCCTCAAGATAATTTTGGACTTGAGGAGCTCATACACCGCTGGTGTGGATGGAATATGTAGTAAGATCATGAAAGCCATTGCAAATGTGATTGTAGAGCCACTGGCTCACTGCATCAACCTTTCTTTACTTACTGGCACTGTACCTAAAATGACAACAATTGCTAAGATAATTCCTATTTTCAAATCGGGCGACAGAAATGATATGAGCAATTACCGGCCCATATCAATCCTACCCACTTTCTCCAAAGTAATGGAGAAAGTAGTATACACCAGACTTAGTGGCTATCTTCAAAAACTGGATATTCTTGTTCCCTCTCAATACGGTTTTAGGAAAAAGAGTAGAACCTCTATGGCAATACTTGACCTAATAGAACAAATAAATGACTGCATTGAAGAGTGAAAATGTGGTGTTGGTATCTTCTTGGACTTATCAAAAGCCTTTGATACCATTGACTTTGATATTCTATTGTATAAATTGCATCACTATGGTATCAGAGGTTTAGCACTTAAATGGTTCAGAAGTTATTTATATGAGAGGGAACAGTATGTCCATGTCAATGATCATAACTCTACTTGTCAGCCCATGACCTTTGGGGTCCCCCAGGGTTCCATTTTAGGGCCACTCTTATTCATTCTATATATAAATGATTTTATAAATTCTTCGAAAATATTTCATAAAATTATCTTTGCAGACGACACAAATTTGTTTACATCACACAAGAACCCACTTATTTTACAAGACATAGTAAACTCAGAGTTAACCAAAGTGGACTCATGGTTTAAATGCAATAAACTATCATTAAACGTCAGCAAAACTAATTTCATGTTATTCAAATCATGTAAAAAATGTATCAACACTGACTCCTGCCTGATTAAAATTAATGGGCAGGTGATAAAAAGAGTGTATTCCACTAAATTCCTGGGGGTCCTTATTGACGAGTCGCTTAACTTTAAATGTCATATTGACTATCTTGTAAACAAACTATCCAAATATGTTGGCTTGTTCTATAAGATCAGACATTTTCTTCCTCTATCTGCCCTTCTCACGCTGTATAAAACTCTCTTTGAACCACACCTTAACTATTGTAACGTGATATGGTGCAACACTTTCACCAGCCATCTTAAAAAACTTATATCCCTGCAAAAGAAAGTCATACGGGCTCTGTCTTGGTCAGAGATAAATTCCCCCACCCAACCTCTATTCCACCGTTTTGAGTTATTAAGACTGACTGAGCTGAATGAATATCATAATGCCTGCCTTATGTTCCAAATTGTCAACAGACTGAACCCTAGATTGAGTAGTCTTGTTCCCATCTCCAGCCCCCAGCATACCTTCCAAACGAGAATCAAACCACTCATATTAGGAAAATGTCGCCTATAAGCTTTCCTAGCTTCTTTGGGGGACCTTTTCACTCTACCCAATTGGTCTTGTACCCCAACTGTATTATTATTATATATTTGAAGTGGTATTGTGAATGAATGAATGAATGACAAAGAAGAGGTGAATATGAGTTGTATGTGCTGGTTTTAAAATGTAATACCATTTCATGTATTTTAAGTTGTTTTGTGTCCACAGGATTGGTTTTCACCACTGTTCTACCATTTAGTCTTTTATTATCAGATGCACAGAACAACACAAGGTCAGACTGGGCACTGAAATTCTTAGGACACGACAACGCAAAACAACCTGGCATAACATAACATATAAGTACCCTGAACATAGATTACATCTATGATAAGAAAATAACAACTCCTAAATATACAAAATAATATACAATACAGTATACTAAACCTGTAATAATACACATATTAACCTACACTAACTGTATAAACCTATACTAACCTAAAGACAAGTGGGGTAACAATTAGTGCAATATTGCTGATAGTACAACCAGTAGCTGAAAGTGACAGTGTGTAAAGTGGTTAGTGAGAAAGTGGTGAGAATGTGTCCATTCAGAAGCCTGATGGCCCTTGGAAAGAAACTATTCTCCAGTCTGCGTGTGCGTGACCGAATGCTTCAGTAGTATGCAGACCTGACCACACTACGTAGGACCTTGTGGTCCCTGTCTGTGCAGATCCCATACCACACTGATGCAACCAGTCAGTATGCTCTCTATTGTGCATCTGTATCTGGTTCTCTGGATAAGAGCGTCTGCTAAATGACTAAATGTAAAAGTTAGTGAGGATGAGGATGATTCAGTCCATGCCAAACTTCTTCAGTCTCCTCAGGAAGAACAGGCGTTTCCGGGCAGCTTTAACTACCTTGTGAGCAGACCAGGTGAGATCATTGCTGATGTTCACCCCGAGGAACCTGAAGCAGCTGACCTGCTTGCAGCTTGGAGACGAGTCTGGAGGGGATGATGATATTGAATGCTGAGCTGTAGTCAATAAACAGCATCCTCACATACATATTCCTTTGTCCAGGTGGGAGAGAGCGGTGTGCATAGTCAGGGTGATGGCATTGTCTGTAGACCTGTTGGACCGGTATACAAACTGCATAGGGTCCAGGGTGGGAAACAGCGATGAGCAAATTAATGTTTTGACTAGCCGCTTGAAGCACTTCATGATGAGAGAGCTCAGTGATATCGGGCGATAGTCGTTCATGCAGGTGACCTTGGTGTTTTTGGGCACAGGGACGATGGTGGTCCTCTTGAAGCAAGTGGGGAGTACAGACAGGCTGAGGGAGAGGTTAAAGATGTCTCAGCTAAATATAAAAAGGTTAAAATCATACTATCATTGTTATTAACAATTGTTATTGTTGATTTATTTGTTGTTACTTTTAGAACATACAATAATAGCATTTATAGGCCTACAATTACTTAAATGTGTAGGCATCATTATTTGAATACAAAAAACTGAAACAAGTCAGGAGTGGTTATAGTGGTTTGATTCAATATTGAAGAATTACATGAATTAGAATATTTGGGTTTGGGTATTGTGTGCCGTGTTAGATGGGTCTTGATCTGGTCTGGGTCCCCAGGAGGTATAGATGTACATTCACAGAATGGTCATATTTTAATGGAAAATTCATGAGTCATAAGACTCTTAGACATTGTATTCATTGATATTAGCAGACACTTTTATACAAAGTGACATACAAATATGGGGTTTAGTGCTAGTTAGCACAGCAAGTAAACTAACAATTTAGTGTAATTGATAAGGATATCGAAACACATTTGTACTTTTCTCCAAACTATCATATTCTTACTCAACATATCGATAACACAGGCAAACTGACAACTTCGATTGGGGACTGGGCTGTGAGGAAAGGCAAAAACCAATGACAGCTACTGTAGCCTGCCTAGGCAGCCAGTTGCACAGTTTGCTGAAGGCTTTTAAAACTATAGTTACAAAGTAAAAACGAATGGGTGAAACTTCTTTGTTAGTTACAACTTTTAATTGACAAAATTGACAACAGATGTAAAAAAAACTTGACTTTAATCGAAGGATCGCCTCACATGGTCACTTTCGGTCCCACGAGATGATAATACCGGCATGGCATCATGGTGAGCTAGCTGCTTATCTTCCTAGCTATCCACATAATGTCAGACGCTTGGCGTAGCGACTTCCATCATTGTCAGACGCTTGGCGTAGCGACTTCCATCATTGTCAGACGCTTGGCGTAGCGACTTCCACCATTGTCAGACGCTTGGCGTAGCGACTTCCATCATTGTCAGACGCTTGGCGTAGCGACTTCCACCATTGTCAGACGCTTGGCGTAGCGACTTCCATCATTGCAGACGGGCTACACGTCACACGCACTAGTATGAAGTTTACAAAGATAACGTCGCCATATACGTCGCCGCTATCAAAGTTCCCTCACGTACTACGTCGCTGCCATCACCCCCATTGAGAACCAATGATAAAAAGGCTGAGACGACACGCACATTGTGGGAAAATCTATTACGCAGTGTATGTTGTCTGTGTGTGTGAGGGCACTAATCACTAGCCTGGCTCTGCCGTCCTACGTACTTCCGCTCAAATTTATTTGCTTCTGTACATAGGTCTGGCCATGAGGTCCGTAAGTCAGATTCTGCAGGTTGATTTTCTACCTGTCCAATAAGCGAACAGAGGGAGTGGCTGAGAACGATGACGTTGGTGTCGTGTGCTAGTTTGTGTTGTAGTTCCGTAATGGCGGCGGAGAAAGATGCGAGGAAAGCCATTTGGTCCGTTGTGGCAACGCTGCCGAATATCCAACAGCTAAAGCCGGAGCAAGAACAAGTTTTGCTGAGTTTTGTTGGTGGCCATGATGTTGTGGCCCTCCTCCCCACAGGGTTCGGGAAAAGTTTGATTCTCCAGCTACGGCAGCTAGCTTTGTGACAGTAGTGGTGAAGGAATTGGCTAAGGCGAACGCTAGCGATTGGTTATGGCATATCAGAGTGGCTCTGGGCAGATCCAATAGTTTTAAACTTCAACAGAGTCGGTAGGCAAGCGTCGCTATGACTCATATTTCAAAATAACTGGATAACTCCTTCAGGCTCCGCCTGTGTCTGTTTCCTGTGTCTGTTTCTCGCTCTCTTGCCAATCATTCGGAGCACCCTAATATACGCAGGGACCACTCCCACATTGACGTGAGTGGAAGCCGCGTTCCTGACGTGACCCGTATAGGTTAAAGCGGCGGCATGAATTAGGCACCCTGCTACACGTTAGACATTTTAATGGTTTGGACCTTTGGGGGGAGAAGATGTTAGTCACTGGACCTCTTTGAATTATAATTGTGCACCCCTGAGTAACGTATTTAGCTAAGGAGCTATGGGAGTTAGAGATGCTTTGCAAGGTCGCATAACACAACAGAGATATTTTGTTATTAGGCTATGAGAAGTGTAAAACTTTTTTTTCCACTGAATTATGAAACGGGTGCAGGCCGCCACAATGTAGGCTACTATTTAATGAGAAGCATTGGGTTAAAGTCGAGTCAGAGGTAAAATAAGTAATTCTCCTTACTTTGGTTGATAAGGTCTTTTGTGCGATTGTTTAAGATATTCCTTAAGTATAAGACCAAGATAAGGAGAAAATATAATATACTTAATAAATACTTGGGAACATTTAAGGAAACCTTAAGGAGAAGACTTAATTGTGTTTTGTGCAACCAATTTTATTTTAAGGAAACCCAACTCTGACTTTCAGGAAAATATTAACATAAGGGGCCCTATCTTGCACCCAGCGCAATTGACTTTGTCGACAACGGAAGTATCATTCCTAGTTTGCACTCGACGCAAAGCGGACTTCTCCCTCCACAGACCATAGAGTTAATATAACTAGAGTAAGCTACTTTTGTCTGCCAAGATGGCGTCCCCATTCATTTCTATGAAAAGTGCTCAGTGGCGCAGTGAGGCAAGCGAGAGCGCGAGACTGGACGCGGCCTGCTTTCCACTTCCGTGTTTTCCGGTCTAGCTTTAAACAGTGGCTCTTTTTTTCCCTAGCTCCGAGACCTCGTGCACGCTTGCAACTAGCTGTACACGTCATACTTTGCGACAACCAGTCGCGAGCATAGATTTATATGGTTACGAGCGTGTGAGCTAAGGCATTGCAGTTGCAGAATCTATGGGCAGAATGGGGTACAAGTCCGATAAGAATCAGACACATGATGCAAACTTAACGGAAATGTATTCTGTCACTGTATAGTATTCCTTTCACTTGTTTTTTAGAAATAGGCTATAGGGCTAAATATAGGTAGCCTGGCTGCCAGACCATCTTATCCCCGCCCACAAAATGATTTGGTCGGGAAGATGGGTCTGGGGAGTCTCCGTTGGGGAACAACTAATGTCCGAACAGAAGCTGTTCGGACCAATGAAATTGTCAGGGCGGGCTTTATACGATGATGGACAGATGATCAACAGTAACGTAATCAACCACGTCACCAAAGAGCGCTTTGGTTGAATTCGTTTTCAACAAACATGGCTACCGCTGGAGAGCTGGGATGTTATGATTCTGCCATCGAGTCTGTTTTAGAAGACATCGACAGCGCATTAGTTTTGAAAGAGGAACAGAGAAACGCAATCAAGGCATTTGTCGATGGAAAATATGTTTTTGCCGTCCTTCCTACGGGGTTTGGTAAAAGTTAACATACTACGTTGCTCTGATTGGTTGTAGGTCTATCCAATTGAGCGAAGAGGCATTTGTTTTCCGGGTTCGGTTGAAACACACCCCATAGTCACAGCCCAATGGAGAGTCCTCAGACTCATATTCTGACAAGAATTATGAGTCTGACATCGTCAGGCTAAAATATAGGGCTATTCTAGATGGAACTCATCACATATGTTGCTTTTTTTCTTCGTGATATGAGTATGATTTCCAACGCATTGTATCGGATGAAATAAACTGTTAACATGAACAGCTCCGTCGTTGTTCTCGCCAGGCAAAGAAAGCTTAATAGTTATTTTGGTAACCGAAATCTTCCATAATGCAGACTTGCTTACTGTCAACTTTATATTGAAACGAAATGCCACGAAATTCCTGTGACCTGTGTTTTATATGTTCAACCTAGAAAACCAAACGTCTATTAATGGATATAACGTGATCTAACAAGACGTGTTAATAATGTAATAAATAAAAGCTCGAGAAGTGTGTCTAAAATATATTTTATTGAACGTCTTTGCTCCAGATAGACATGTCAACAATCTATGCTCACGCTTAACATAATATAATATTTGCCATCAAAAATCTGTTTATCTGTTTTAAAATAACGGGAATAAACTATATTAACCACATTTAATGTATGTGTGACAACCATTTGCTAAACTTGCTAGAACAGGGCAGGCAACTCAAGCCTGTGCTCATTCAATATAAGTCTATGGCTCATTCAGCTCCATGTAAATCGGCTATCGGCCAATGTGAACTGTTGTGCTCGTGCCCTGTTAGTATCCGCGAGCACATTTGCAGGCAACTTTTATTGACGTAAGCAAATAAATGGGGTGCTAGTTTACCCATTTCGGATTGGTTTCAAACTTAGCAAAAATCGGGAAAAATTATTCTATGAAAAAGCTAGTAGTATGAGCCAGGTTCGAGAATCGAACAAAAGTTATTGGGGGAGATAGTTTTGTAAATGTTGACTGGAGTTAATAGAATAAAAACGACCGGAAGAGTCGGAAACCTAACCGTAAATGCATTACCACCTACATCCACCGGGGCCGTTGCTTCAAGCCGAGGGGCGAGGGCTTGCCACAGACGCACGTCGAAATGACCTAGCTCCCGTGGGCGGTTCAGCGAAAAAGGAGGCGTGTTCTGGCGCAAACGTTCCCTGGTGCTATTTTGCAGTTTCCGAAAAACAATTCCGCCACTGACCAGGAAAAACGTGGTCTAAAGTCAATGGCGCATTATTCAGATGCTATTTTAAGGGCGCAAGCTTGGTCCGTGCGCACTGCTGGCGAGGCCAGGGTCTTCTTTCTGCGAAGCTACGTTACATTGTTTTGATTTATGGCGTGTTACATTTCTTCAATGATTATAAAAAGATTTTCATGAGAAATCTATGTATGTGAACATGATTTGTAACAATTGTGGCAATTTCTCCCACGCCTGTTTAACCGAAGCTAATTTGGGTGGGTTTCTTCTCCCATCTCCATCAGAATCAGAATTCGGTTTATTCGCCATGTAGCCTGTTACACAAACACGGAATTTACTGTGGCAGGAAGGTGCAAACAATAAACATATACGGGTCTTAAATTAAATAAAAAAGTACAATAGTTAAACTAATTCCAAGAACTAAACAATTTAAAAAATAAAATATAGGGTAGGCTATATAAAAATAAGAATTTGAATGAGCAGCATGAGCGGGCAATTTAGTGCAATGAGAAAACTGCTCTGCCTTTCCCATACAATGTCACTTCTCTATCTGTTACGGCCCTGACTAGAACGTCGGTCTCCTCGGCTGTGAACCGCTCCTGGCGTGCGCCTGGCAAATCCGCCGTTATAATAGCAATCCGCCATGGAACAAGCGCTGCTCTTAAAGGGAATGTGAGATGACGCTCTGATTGGTTTATTGCACGTTACGCCCAAACCACACCCATTAGTAATATAGCTACTTCGGACCTACCCATTTTAGATTTGAAAAAAGTCATTTATCCCGCCGGCAAAATAGCAACCGAGCTGGAGTCCCGCCCACAAAGTTACTTGCGCTTTGCGTTTTGATACTTGGTTTCAGATCCAGTGGCGGCTGGTGTATTTATTTCCAGGTGGGGCTATATTGTGCTCCGAGATCCTAGCCTTGCTCGGGGTGTCTGGGGGCATGCTATCTCAACACCCGAAAGCAGTATTTTGGTGCATTCCTAAACGTATTTACTAATTTCTAAATTGTAGTGCTGAAATTGCACATACTGTGTAAATGATAGTGTCTGACCAGCTCCTCATGTCAAACATTACAGGAATAATACACAATGTAACAGTTTTAAATAAAGTGAAAAGGGCTTTATTCTGTATAATTCTGTATAATAAACCCTGAGACAATAAACCTATGAACTTGAAATTATGAACACAGTAAGGCATAATAGAAAACAATTTTAGAAATTAAATATATACAAATTTAAATGTTATGTAAACTCAGATCCATATGACAGCCACCTTGTGGCTTAACTTTTGTACAGAAATGTTGCCCTTCTCTCCTTGACAGATGCACATTTCTCAATGACTCTGTGGTTAAAGTTGGGGATGTTTTTGATGAGTTTCTTCTCCATAGAGAGCATGGCCAACACATTGAGACGATCCTGTGACATTGTGTTCCTGAGGAAGGTCTTTATTCTCTTCAGTGTTGAGAAGCACCTCTCCGATTCAGCTGTAGTCATGGGAGTTGTGATGAGGATCTTTAGCAGAGCCACAGTCTCTGAGAAGGTGTCCTGCAGGTTGTTCCCCATGAAGAGCTGGTACAGAGCCACAGCACCACTGCAGTTCTTGAACTCATCAGTGCTGTAGATCAGTGACAGTTCTGTTTTCAGCTTGCTCTTGTTCAGCAGTGGGTAAGCCTCCATGGTGGTGTTCAGTGCTGCCTCAGGGAACTGTTTGTTGTACTGCTGGAATTTGTCTCCCTGCAGCAGTGTAGCACTGATCAGGTGTTTGGTGAATGCAAACCGCTGTTTTGCATGGCCCAAGATGGTGTCACAAACCTCTGTAGCTAACCTCTGAAGTTCACCTGGGCCCAGTGTGTGGCGTTTCTTGGCCAGCTGCTGCTCAGATACACTCAGGGTAGGGATGGAATTTCTGATTGTTTGTACGTTGTCTGTGAACTGCTGCATGATTCCCTGGACAAAGACTGAGTCTATGGTCCGCTTCTGAAGCTGACTGTAGAGAATGTCCACATGAGGCATGATGGAATGGAAGAGCTTCAGGAAGAAGCTAAAACTATCATCCTCCAGTAGCCTCACAAACCCTCCAGCTTCTCGCATAGTGGTAGGATCAAACTCGCCAGAGTCCCTGATAGCTTCAAAACACTCGAGGAGATCATCTTTGTGCTCAAACACAGTGTTCACAATACGGCTGTGGAAGTTCCATCTTACTGTGCTTGCTCTCGGGAGTCTGTGTGCCACCACTCTATCAAGCACACTGGTTCTCTTGGGAGATCTTGAAAAAAAGGTGGAAAATACAGCCCGGTCAGAGAAGAACTGACTAACTCCAGAAATGTGAGATGTCACCTGCTGCATGATGAGGTTGAGTTGGTGAGCATAGCAGTGGACATAGTGTGCATTTACATACACATCTTGCACCTTCTTCTGCACACCACCTGTGGCTCCTCTCATCACACTTGCACCATCATAAGCCTGAGCAATAAGCTTGCTCTTCTGGTCATCAGGGAGAATGGAGCTCAACCTATCCAGAAGGGCTGTGGCAATGGAATCAGCTGTGGCTCTCTGGAGAGGTATAAACTCAAAAAACCTATCTTGCACATCATGGGCTTTGTCAATGTAACGGATCACAAGCACCAGTTGACACAGCCTTTCATCAGCCTGGATGGAGAGAAAGTCAGCACTCCTGATTTCTTCGATGATTTCTTCTCTCAAAACTGACAACATAGTCAAGGAGTTCATTCTGTACGGTCTTCGATGTTCCCTTAAACACAGTAGCAGTCTGCAGATGCTCTTGCAGAACTACATCTAGTGATGCTACTAAATCTACCAATCCTCTAAAAACACCAGGATTTTCTGAGCTTTCACTCTCATCATGGCCACGCAGGGCTATTTCAAAGGCACCACAGAACTTTACACGGTCTATTATTTTAGACAAGACGTGCCTGTTTTTGTCAACTTCCTCATTGTGCTTACGGATCCCTATTCTGTAGCCTTCATCAAGTTGAGCAGATAGGTTTATTTTCCCAAACATGGCTAGTCTCATTGCATTTTCCATGTGCACCCTTGTTTGCTCATGTTTTTAACTTTTTTCTGAAATGTGTTTCAAATCCCTCATTCCTGTCTGGATCCATGCTGGGTCTGATCCTGTCTTTTGAAAAAGGAGGCAGGGAAAACAAAATAAAGCATTTATTTCTCCACAACCAGTTAGCCAACTCGTCTTGCTATAGCAGGTCCTTGAAAACGACCTAGTGTATTGTCTTCCCCTGTCATTCGACTGTTGCTGAATTAATATGTCAGGCCGATCAGGTCCAAGCTCCTTGACTTTTAGCTTCTCTTGAAAATTTCTTTTCTCAAAGGGCGTATTTTTTAGCGACTTGACTGAATTACAAGTTTCCATCATGACGTGTAGAGCTAGATCGGTAGATACAAGTTCAGTTCTGAGAGAACACCATGACAACGTAAATAAACAACTTCTTAAATGTGTTGAGTGATGTGATTGGATGTGACAGACATAACGGGCCCTATCATAATGTATTTGACAGGCCCTCTAGTTGTAGTAAATCAGCAGTTTGGGGCGCAGGTGTTCTGCGCCCCGGCGAGGTCCTATCTCTTGCATTGAGAGGAGCGAACTACGCATGTACAACTTATAACGACAGTCAATGCCCCTTGGGCAAGTAACTTGCGCCCAGCCGGAAATACGTAGCCTATCAGCTAACTTTAGACAATGTAGATTTTTCTTCCACATTTTATTGCAGATTCAACATTCTATTAGCTATATAATATTGCTATATAATTTACTCATTAGACATGTTTTTCTTTCTTTTTAAGTCTTATTCAATTCAGTTTCAGGTCGGAATGTGATGCAGCAGTGGTGGGGCGGCGCCCTAGCGCCCTCTATGAGCCGGCCGCTGCTGTTCAGATCGTTAAAATAGGGCCCAAGGTGTTTTGTGCAACCGGCCCCTGCTTCTGAGGCTGTATTAGTGAATGCTCCATGTTATTTAAAATAGTTTTAATAAAATGTTGTGTAGTTCAATACTTAAGTTGATATATGCCTGTTTAAGGAGGTTTTGTAGACAACTGAAAATGTGTTTAACTGGTTGTTATTCTCTTGTGTTCAACCACAGAGTGTGAGTGCAGTGGACAGTGAAGACTTCAACTTCACCAGACCAGACTGAGAATTTGTCCACCACTCGAGACATGGGAGAAAGTATAGTAGACGTCAGTCACAATAAATATTTTCATTGACAGTAGTTGTTCCTTCTTTGGGACGTTAAAATTGGGTGGGTGCTCCCCAAAAATTTACCAATCCTTGCACATTTACCAATGGTTGTGAATTAACAATCTTTATTGAGTTATTCTGGCTCAAAGCAGTGTTGCTATTATATAGCTAGAGGTGTGTAACTAGGATTT
Source organism: Thaleichthys pacificus (assembly GCA_023658055.1). NCBI lineage: Eukaryota > Metazoa > Chordata > Actinopteri > Osmeriformes > Osmeridae > Thaleichthys > Thaleichthys pacificus. The sequence continues at coordinate 2,241,917 of CM042858.1, forward strand.
TAAGGCAGGTTGCATCTACAGAAATTCCACTATCTACCTGATGCACATGTGAAGAAACACGCAACCACACATACTGCCATGCTATTTTGTGGGAATGGTGTTTTTAGAGACATTACAATAGGCTTTTTATTCTACAGGTCAGTGCATTCAGTACATTGTTTTATTCATTTCTGTAAATGCATTATGGCAACAATACTACCATTGACATTACATAGAAAATATACATTTGAATATTTTCAAGTATTTTCAAAGCAAGTACCCAACTACTTTAACTCAAATAATAATTTGACTGAACAACATCTATACGTTGACTAAAGTGAAGTAATTAGTAAAGGAGTTGGGTACCTTTTCCACCTCTGCTATTGTGGCACACTTAGGTCAACAACTTTTGGAAGACCGAGATTTGATTTGAGACAGTGTGGTGAAAGGTTTTGTAAATAGTCGTATATGTGCAAAAAGAGTGTATTATTTTGAAAATAATTCAAAAGTGTAGCACCCTATTATTTTTAGGATTAAACATCTTGACGTAAAAGTATTATCATTCCCGAAATTGTGTCTGTGCGACCTCAAAATATATTTGAGAGCATGTGTGCCAGTGCAAATAATCGTTATGGTGCGACCTGTTTTAATTTCTTTACAAAACACTTGCTAATTAGCCTACTGCAGTGTAGGCTGTGTCTGCTGTGAGCTGATACAGTGACCTGTCCACCGTTCTTTGCAACGTTACATAACCAATTAAACTTCAACTTTAATACAGATTTTAATTTATATTTTTAATATAAGCCTTGTAACTGCACTCCGTTGGCACATGACAGGGAGCTAACTAGCAGGCAAATTAAATCCAGAGCTCTCAAGTCTCAAGCATTCGCCGTGAGACGTGAGGCATTTCAACCATTTCTCATGCACGAGACGCAGGCATATGGAGGGACGTTTTCTGCCAAATTGATAGTTGTCTCGAGTTATACAGAATTAAATGGCACCAACCAGCCAATGAGAAACATCACCAGCACCCCCCCCACCCCGTCTCCCAGAATTTGTTTGACCCAAATGTTGACAGGTATGGTAATCTCACTGCAAACTTTTGATAAAACATGAGAGCCCTGTAAATCTAGAACTTAAAAATGTTAGTTGTGGTGCTCCTTAATATTTGGTGGGTGTTCCGAAATTTTTGCCGGTGGGCCTAGCTTTTTAAAGTTGGGAGCACCAGTGCCACCAATAAAAAAAGGTTTATTTCAAGCCCTGGTATTTTAGCTTCTAGACTAGTTTACACGTGTAAATCCTCTTATTAAAAATTGAAACATACATGACTGGTACAAAAACCACAAAATTGTATCATTGCTTTGCTGACACCGACACACACTGACTTCTTCAAAGAGAAACAACATTGTACTCGCTCTTCTTCAGGATTTCTCAAAGTACTTTTACCACAGAATGAACCTAATGACTGCATGTACATACTTTTGCCATGACTGATGAAAATAAACTACAAGAACATGGTCTTCCCAAAAAGATTCTGCAGCTCACTTTTAATAACTTGTCACTACTAAACAAAATGTAATTTTTACTAATGGGATAAAACTGCCTTTGGTGAAATAATACCAAATAAATAAAAACATAAAGCACCACAACAATTATCGAAGGCTTGAATGTGCATTGTGTATAAGCATGCTACACAAAATAAAAACTTAACTCTCCCAGTACATGGACTTCAAACATTTGTAGAAAACTCTACTGATCATGTAAAAATAAGATCCAGTAGGAGGCGCTACATAATACAAACAACCATCACACAGATGCTGTTCAAGCAAGGAACTGATACAGAGAATGACCCTTTTCCCTTTATAATGCAGTGTGATACTTCAGCCTCATCGGGTAGGTTGACACTCCACATCCTTGATAGCACAAGCTTGAAAACAAAGAATGAAATGCACAAGCATCCATCTGATTTAACTATATCACACAACCCAAAACCATACTAAATGTAAATACTTCTTACATAAATGAAAGGAACAGTCAAAGAGGGTCTGGTTGAAAGTACAATATAGACAAAGAGTCATATCTAGGGGGTCTCCCAGTCAGCTACATGCAAACAACAACCCTACATAAAATATCAGGACAAACGATAACACAATCTTGTTTAAACATGAAACAATAAAAACAAACATTTAAAAAGGGTTAAAGACACAGAACCAGTAATATATGGAGCAATGGTAAAACAGTGTTGTCTTTCCCTGTTGGTACTACAGTACAAATTCTTCACCTTCCATCAGGGTGGGGTCAAATAGGAAAGGGAGACGCCTTTATTTCTTCCAAATTGTGTAGAAAACCCACCTATACATGTTTGTTGAGGAGTGTAAGCTGCCACTTTATGTATGCATATAAAGACAAAAATGACATTTATGATATAGTTCTGTCCTACATGAATGTCAGTTTAAGCTTTGACTATGGAGACAGTGGAATTGTAGTGTTAATTTTGTGTCATAGGTGCACAAATACCCTTTTTCCAATATATCTTGTAAAGCCAGCAAGGTACTGATTAAATTGATTGTGTGTGAGCGTTGTTTGGAAGGATACAGTTCCATGTAGGAGGGCACACATACTACCTCCTTGGAGAAGTTTACTGGAAATGACAGCCTTCCCAGTTGCTCCTCGTAAAGACTCAGAGCTTCAGTCAGGTTTGCACAATTACCCTAGGGGCACAAACAAACAATTAAAGAGCGTATTATAAGTGTTCTACACACAGATAAGAAGCTGAAATACACATGGGACAAGTGTGACTATCAACCTGTATTTAGTAATCTAAACTTAGCATTGTATTTTAGGTTACATTCACATCACTGCACACCTCACGTTTATAGTTGTGCAGCCTTGTTGTGTGGATAGCCATTGCATTTCTTTGCACTAGGCGGCACAATTGTGCAAAATGATGGTCTATTACATTTACATTTAGCAGACGCTTTAATCCAAAGCGACTTCCAAGAGAGAGCTTTACAAAAGTGCATAGGTCAATGGTCATAAACAAGGAGATTGCGGGTAACCAAAACATGAAGCATACATTGTGGAAAGCAAATAAATGCCAATAGGAAGAAACATAAGAGCAAGTAGTTAAACAAATAACAAATTAAACAACATGAACCTCAAACCTAAAAACCGCCTATTACTGTGGTTTGGTAAACAAAACTATATGTTTTGCATCTTCCCCAATATAGGTAGCTATCTATCTATAGGAATCTACCATAGTAAGGAAAATAGGGAAATTCAAGTTTTGTTATTTAGAAGTGAATTCACTTTTACAACCGATATCCATCTGCTTTCAAAGGGGCTGGCTAGCGAACAGAACGACAATATAAAGTGGATATAGCCTACTTTCAGTATAGATCAGTGAATTTTGTTACATAAATGGCCCTGGAAGGTCAAGTACATTTTTATATAGCGCCAGATCACAAAATAAGTCATTTAAGGTTACCTTTCCTATAAAACAGGTCTATAGCTTGCTTTTATTAAACAAACTAAATGGCCTTAGGTTATTTATATTATTTACATGACGCAGTAGCAAACCGTGACTCTTAAACCTTGGCCCTCTGACATAAATTACTCGTCGGGAAAAAAAACACAAGATACAGCGCGCACAGCATTAACAGTGCGTTCACACTGCAGCGACGCGAATCGCTTGCCATCGCTTGCCTTCCCACAGTTCACCACGCTCGGGGGCGTTTCAAACAGATTCATGTAGAATGTAGTTCTCTAAAGTCACTGTTGTAGTTGTAATGGCCAAGTGTGCAGACTTGGGTTTAAGTACTCGCAACATCGATAAAAATACAACTTATATACAAAATACAAAACTGTTTAATAGACATACACGTTGACATGTTTAAAACACTTGTTATTATATTACTCTAAGTCTCTGCTAATCTGTCGATACGATAGGGGGTTCCAGCCAGGCTAGCTAGTGCTAGTTACCACAGAACGAAGTTACGTAATGTGACTAGACTGAATTTGAAAGTACAAGCACCAACAACTTCGGCAACCTTGCGCCTTGCATCGTTTAAAAAAAATTAACATCTCTGTACGAATACAGCTATGTATCGTACATGACTGGGTAAGCAGCCACACAAACGATTAGTTTCTCCTCCACCTTGAAACCTAGAAAGCTAGAAATGTTTACCATGGTTGCTACGTTACGAGAAACAAGAAAACACTGTGATTGGCCATCGCTAGCGAAAATCGCTCCTCATTTGCATAAAGTTGATAAAATCTCAACTCTGTCGCGTCGCTACCCACAATGCACCACGCAAGCAATTCGCCTGGCTCCATAGAAAATGAATGGAAAACATTGCGTCGCTGCAGTGTGAATGCCCCGTAAGGCCTACATGAAATTGTGTTGGTCATTAAGCACTATTTGAGCCAGCCCTTGCGGCACTATTCACGTAATTGTGCACAATGACGTTGCGTTGGTACCTACAGATTGACCGGTCATTCTGCACAACACTATAGCATATAGTTAGGCTCTCAAAAGCTTTGGTTTTCTGCACAAAATTAAGTTCTGGTGTAGGTCTTACTTTGCCGATTAACTCCAACTTCTCATTAAAAGTTAACCTAGAAAACTGCGCATAACAAATGTGAAACAATGTCCTCCTCACTAGCGGGAACGTTACTCGCAGCTTTACTTGTGAAGTGAACGAAACAGGCTAGCTAGTTTATTAGGGTTGTGATCGCGTTTCTCCGTTCCCACAGCGGGCGGAACTTGTCATAAAGTTAGCGATAACAAGGCCCACCCATTTAGAGGGAAGATATGATTGGTCAATTTTACTGTCAATGGAAATTAGTCTTTCATTGAATTTCTATCAAGTGGCCCTCTGTAAAATTCATAGCTGGACCACCAATCACAGAGCTAGCTGCATAGCATTTTCCTCCCAACAACGGAGGCAGCGAAATTCTGATAGGGTGACAAAACTGGATTTTTTCATTTAACTCTTCACATTACAACATAAACTGAATAGGGCAGGATTGAAGGGTTTAGAAACATTGTCAATTTATGGATTGATAAAATACAATTATAACAGATTACGTTTAAAATATATATTTTTAGAATATATTAGGCCCTCTCTGAGGGCCTAGAGGGCCCTGACGGTTCCCCACTGACATGACGGCATGTAATTTCTGTCTCTACATGGTCGGTCGGCTACATAATCATTTGCATTAATGTAGGCTATAACAGCATTGGCAATTTGACTAGATTAGATTCAGAGGTTGAACAAGTACTTCAGAGATGACAGAGAATTTCAATTGTGATCTGAGAAATATAGGTACCAAAACCACTGAGAAGAATGTCATCACCGCAGGCACCATGCCCCATCTATAATTCCAGGAATCTGTGGTAAAATAAGACTTTATTAATCCCATAGAGAAATTGATTTTGAGCTGGTGCATGTAGCCTGTAGATCTGCTGTGGGGCCCATGTGTGGCATCCGCGGACCCTACGCAGATTTGTTTGACATTGAAGTATTAATCAGGCTTAAGTTAGCCTACCTAAAACCTGACATGTGGAGGAGGCTCTAACGTAAAATATGTGCATGATTTGTAAGCAAAGTAGTTAGATACCACAAACTACTTCCTGATCCAGAGCTGGCATTTTATATGTTCCAGGCCACAGAGTTGGTGGAGTTAGTTATGGATGTGTTGGGAGGAGTTTTACGGAAAAGTGTTGTACGTGTACATTGGGCTTTAAATTGTGCCTGTGGCGAAACATATTTATAATATAATTATATATAATTTATTCAAATTGAACATGCAATGCATTTTGGGTGATCTCACATTTGTCTTCCCAAACCATCTAATGTCATTTTTTCCCAGTTTCACTGTAAATCCAGATATTTAAGTAATTTCATTTAAACCCATGAAAAAATCTGCAATATATGTCTGTCGCCTATAAATGTACTGTAGATGTAAATAATATATGAGCCTTTTAATACTACAGTAAATGCATGATAATGCAGCCATGCAGAAAGTAAAGTCCACATAGAAATGGTTCGTCAAGTTTGGTATGGAAGACCTTCAGTAGCCTGCACAAAGCTTTGACCTCAACCCGATCAACTAGCCTGGTCCTAAAAAGACTTGTACATTTCATTTGTACAGAGAGTCTGGGATCGCTCCATTGACAAGCGTTAACTTCCTTGAAGGCGGGTACTCTGTTGAAGTTTAAAACTATTGGATCTGCCCAGAGGCACTCTGATCTGCCATAACCAATCGCTAGCGTTCGCCTCAACTCCCCAACTCCTTCACCACTAACGGAGCTAGCTGGAAAATCTAACTTTTCCCAAACCCCGTGGGGAGGAGGGCCACAACATCATGGCCACCAACAAAACAAAGATTGTTCTTGCTCCGGCTCTAACTTCTGGATATTCGGCAGCGTTGCCACAACAGACCGAATGGCTTCCCTCGCACCTTTCTCCGCCGCCATTACTTAACTACAACTCAAACTAAGGCGCAATATCAACGTCATCGTTCCCAGCCACTCCTTCTGTTCGCTGATTGGACCGCCGAAAATGTGCCTGGCAAAAACCGACTAATATACTGACAGCCCAGACCTAGTACAGAAGCTAAATGAAAATTGAGCGGAAGTACGTAGGAGGGCAGAGCCAGGCTACCGATCAACTGCTACTTTTTAGGAAACAAGGAAGCATGCAAACTTGAGGGAGAAAATGATGCAAGTAAATTGCCCAATTTGCAAAATAATTTGATAGTTATTTTTAAAATATGTGTACCCTATGCTTGTGCAATGTCGTTTTGGATCATATTTTTTTTTATATGGGGTTGAAATGAAGATAAAAATGTTTACATCAATGGTGCATTGACACATGGCAGACACATGGAGTCAACTGCCTGTTCCATGTTGGTTTACTTAGTTATTTGATTTTGATTAAAGGGACAGTGCATTTTTGAATGTTAGAGAAATTAAGAAAATAATTTTCACAATCAATATGCAGATTGATTAACGTAACAACATAATGAAATGCAATGTGATGTTTTGCATATTTGCTGGGGCACTGGTGCGTCAACACATTTCAGCCACAAAGTGGAGTAAAGCTGTGTGAGTGCGCTCATTGGAACATTGACCAAAACTAAAGAATCTTCCGAGGAGCCTAGATCCAGCCGGGTCGGCCACTCACAACCAAACGTGAGGCCCCCGGATGTTTTTGATTACGTGATCGGTCGGTGATATTGGTGTTTCTTCCGATCTCTTGCCTCATCTCAAGCTTTTACCTCCTGCCTCTGAGCCCAGTTGGCTCAGCTTTTGTGGCCCAGGCCATTGATTTCCATACGAGATGCAGCCATGCAGCTCGTTTCCTGAGCAGGAAGTCAGGGATTTCTTAAAAAGACAGCGCCCAAACTGGCTGTGAAGGCAGCTTGGGCCACTGTCCCCTGTGCTGGGACTGATTGGGCTCTCTTGGGCTGCCACAACATCTACAGTATACTATAAAGCGAGGAATTCATTTCAGAGAGGTGAGGTTAGAATTTTTACAGTTCTCCTATATTGGCCCAACTGGGTGCACTGTTTTTTTTTGCTTATAAATGCACTATATAAATAAAGGTTGATTGATTGAATTTCTGTATATGAGTATGTTTGTGTCTGTGTGTGCAAGTTTTATAGTGGAATTTTTTTGTAACTTTATCTTTATTAGTAATCCAAAACATATATTCCAGGCATAACAATTGGAAAAAAGGCAGTTGAAGCATCTGGAATTGAAGTTAAAGAACGTGCCTTGTTTTCGCTCATTTAATCCGATCGACCTGATAATCCGTTTCCATATAGAAATGTAAGCCTATATCTGTTGGAAAAATTGAAGATGTAACACATTTATCCTGTATAAGAATGATTCTGTGTTCAGCATTCCTTGGGTGCAAAGAAGCCTACCCCCAAATCTGAACTCTGGGTAAACATACAGGACCCTTATCTTGGGGCTGAGGACTAAGAAGAGGGGGGTTGGTTTGGTTGTTTTAAGGGGATACTTTGTGACAAGGACTATAGGTGGAGACGCAAGGTCTGGTGACCATTTGTTGACACCTATGTGAAGGAGTTTACGACCCCAGGACCGGAGATCCTGTTGTTGTGTTTCAATCAGGGTTGATGTCGTAAACATGCACACACGTAAACACGCACGCACACACGCGCGCCAGGTCTATGCAAGGGAGCCAATGAAGAAGAGCCATGAGACATTTGCATGCCTTTGTCTTAACCAATGACTGTAAAGAGCGGGGCTGCTTAAATAGGTAGCTAGCGCAACATGCTAGCAGACAAACTTTGTAGCACAATGGCTTGTGATGTTTTTGTCTCCTTGTGGGCCGGCCGCAAGCAATAAAGCTTTCTTAAACTTGTTCACCGACTGACTGTGCAATGCTTGATAGATTAATATTCCTGACAATATCTACGAATGTGTGGTCTCAAATATACATAAAGAAAAAAACAAAAAGTACAAATCTAACAAAAAAACATGCAGGGCTACAGTAGGCCCAAGGACCAGGATTGAGAGAGGCTGATATAGAGGGAGTATTAGAAAAGCTGACAAAGTTGAATGCGCTATTCCCTACTTACAGTGTGGATGGCCACTCACATGAGCCCTGAGTCTTCAGACAAGGACGTTACTTACAATAATTGTGTCACTAGAAGGGAAATACTTAAGGGGAAGTTTAAGTCATATAGGTAAGTAAAATCTTTACACAGGATTGCCCAATTTCTTTGTGTTCATGCGACTATTTTCGAGAAATATATATAGATACAATACAAGTAATATAACGGATAAATACTTACTCTTTCATTCATGCACAATAAATTATACGATAAAAATAATTATATGGCGGTACAACAGAGCACACATGAACTGACTGAAGCCCATTCCTCTACTGCATGATCGTTATGTTAATGTGGGATGGCTCCCCCTATGAATTAAAAGCAATGAACAATCATACCCAAACTTAAATTACTAACTACCTTTTGCAATTAATGACGCTAACCAGAAAGGTTATACAACTATCTGAAACGTATTAAAGGCAGGGCAGGCAATGTTGTTGAGAAGCATTTTTTGTCATATTTGCTAAAAGTAACTTCACGTCTTGATAGCAACAAACATATCTAAAGGTTTGACGGTAATATGAAATAATTCCGACATCTGTGGGCGTCGCAATACTGTAATAAACACGACCAATCGTTAAGGGGTACCCTGACTAGTGATTGGACGGGCTACCTGTCTGTCTGTCTACCTGCGCGTACTCTGCCCCGCCACTCAATGCTCGTTACTGTAGTTTTTGTGGGAGTGGCTTTGAAGGGAGGAGGTGGGATATTTTGGTTTGAATTGTGTCAAACAAAAGCTAAAATAGCTAGCTTCGCAAAACTTGCCTACCCTGCTTTTAATATATCATCTAACAAACCCATTCTGAACTAGTGTTGTCACAGTACCAAAGTTTCAGTAGGCGGTACCAATACCAGTGATATTTGGCACAAAACGAAAATAGGTAACTGAACAACATTCATCTTTTGATAATATAAATCTTGATTTGAACATCATTTGTAAGAAGTGGATTCAACATGTTTCATGGGAATTTTGGTCGCACTACAAGCACATAACGTACATGTAGCCTATCCCAAACCCAACACACAAAGTTCGGCAAACTATGTAATCTAAAAGCCTCTGTGAAAATGTGTTAACCCTGTTGTGCCCTCTTCTTTCATATGCCCCAGTATTAGGTATTGCATTTGCAGTATGCTGCAAACCATAAAGTAAATGAACGGTAATCTTTGCAAATTGGTTTCTGGTGATCGACAATGTTCTCATTGTCATCTGCCTCAGACCCAAAGTATTTTCATTCCTGGCTCTTCCACTTTTCTTGTAAACAACTTTTAGTGGATCCCCTGCAGCATTAGCTGCTTGTCTCCATGCCGGCGTCTTATGATTGTCCAATTTAACGACTGTCACTAGATTTAGCTACTTTTTGCACTCCCTAGATTTAGCAACTTTTCAGAGAGCCACCACAGTGACTTCTGGTGAGATTTATTTTACAACATTGTGCTTGTCAGCGTCCGACTCGGTACTACCGTAACTTCAGAAGTTCTGGTATCGTACTTGATACTTGATACTTGGTACCAGAGTTCCGGTATTTGTGACAACACTATTCCCAACACATTGATATAATAGCTAGTGATTGTGTGGTTTAGAAAAAAAAGACAGAGGGCTTTGGAAGAGAGGAGAATGTAATCAGCCTCCAAGTGATTTATGATATCAGACAAGCTGTGTTTGCCAACAACAAAGTTGAACGAATACAAGTTTCATGTAATAAGAGTAAAACATTTTCAAACTTTTGGATTTTATATCTAATATAAATCGATTTAATCTGTTTTCAATGTGGCACACAATTTGCAGTTTGAAAATATCAAATTCTAAACCATTACATTTAAATTGAATTTGAGCTGGGACTAATATCGCTCCATACTGTCACCCAGAACAGATCTGAAGAACCTGTGTGGCTTTTACTATAAACAAAATTTGTATTGTGAGATGCTTCCTGATGGATGTTTTACCTAAAATAAACCCACCTAAAAATATTTGAGAAAGAAAAATGTACATCATCTCACAAGATACGACCAAAACTTTGCATTTCTCTGTGAGTCCACCTTTGAACCATTCTCTGCTCTTATTTACTCTGACAGTCGGATCAACATAGTTGCAACATAATTACTGCAATTCATTATGGGTCTGATACGGTCAGTGGTGTTGACCCTTTTTACTGGGGCACGTGCCCCAGTAAAATCTAAAGTTTGAGTTTTAACAATTTACTTTATTAGTCAGTGCATTCATTTAGATTGATAATCCCGGAAAAAATTTACGCAGTATCCCAATCAATGCTTGTAAAATCAAAGCAGTTTAACCGAAAACACAAACTGATGCCAGCAGAATTCCTTGTCAGCGCGCTCTTCTGAGGTTGCCAAATAGCCACTGCGGCACGCACACAAAAGTCCAGGTGTCGGACTCGGCACACAAGTCAGAATTGAGGTAGGCTAAGAAAACATTACAAAACTAAAGAACGTTTTTAAATGATAGGCTTACTGATCATCTTATTTTGACTAAAACATAAAAACAATATTACATGAAGCTCAAAAACACAGTATTTGCACTCAAATGAATGCGAAAAAAATGAGCGTGCTCGCATTAACTATTGATGTCCCTGCCAAAGCTGATATCAAACTTGCGTCCCTGAACTGTTGTATAGTGGGTTAAGCAAGGGGAGTTTCTATAGCCGAGTAGTGCATTGTGCGCAGAAAGCTTGGAAGAAAAAAAAGGGATATGAATAGGGGCCTGTGCCCCTGTAGAGCTTTATGTCTAACAATGCTGAATGCAATGAATCATGATGGGTTTTTCAATTTCAATCTTTACACATTTTCTTGATTTCAGTTTTTTTCCAATGTCAGGATTTTTCCAATGTCACTGGTTTTCTGTTTCAACTTTCTGGTTTTCAGTTTCAACTTTCTGGTTTTCAGTTTCAACTTTCTGTCACTGTTTTGGCGTAGTGGGGAGGGGCTTGAGGAGAGGGAGTGACTGTGCGCCCTACTTCTGCAGTTGTTGTTTTTTTTTCAAATAAAAGCGGGCAGGTTTATTGTTAAATTTTAAAGGACGTTGTGCTGTTTTGGCAAATGTTAGCTGACGTGCGGTAGGCCTATTAGCTATCATTAACGTTAGCTCTTGTTCGCGCTAACATCTGCCAAAACAGCACAACGTCCATTAGAAAAGTTAACATTAAACCTGCCCGCTTCTATAAAAAAACAACAACTGCAGAAGTAAACAGACTTACTTGAGATTTGGTGGCTGCAGGTGAACTTGTGGAAGCAAGCTGCACTGAGGATGACGGACTCTGGTTGAGGGGCACACCTTCCCTCAAGCCCCCCTCTACGCCAAAACAGTGACAGAAAGTTGAAACTGAAAACCATAAAGTTGAAACTGAAAACCATAAAGTTGAAACTGAAAACCAGTGACATCGTAAAAATCCTGACAGCGTAAAAAAAAACTGTAATTGGAAAAAAAGATTTTTGTAAAGATTGAAATTGAAAAACCCATCATGATGCATAAAAATATAAAAATAATAGGATTGTGATTTTTTTTTCTTCAGTTGAACATTTTTCAGTGCCAATACTTGTTTCAATGCCAATTTTTATTTTTAATACTTCAGTTTACTGTCACTGTTTTAGCTCCATACTAATACAAGTACACCCCCAAAATGAAAACACTCCCATCAAATACGAGTAAACTCCCCCGAAATAGGATGACTTGCTCACCTCCCCCCGAATACAAAGACACGCTCCCCCAAATGGGAAACAAAAAACATTAACTCCAAACGGAAAGGGTAGGTACAAAACTTGGATGCACAGTAACTAACAGGAAATGAGAAATGCTCTAATGACAGAGTTACGTGCACCAGGACAGTTGATTGGCTATCGAAGCATGTGGCAAAAGTATAAATTGCGTGTTAAACGTAAAAATTGATAGCCAAACAACTATCCTGGTCCACGGAACTCTGTCATTATCATGAAATTACTCGTATTAGTGGGTGTGTTTTGCACTTTAGGGCTACCGTAGTCTGAGGTAGCAAACCAACATCAAACATCCTTATGCTACCACTACAGAGATTTGCTGTTGGTAGATCATTTTAATTTCATGTCTGTTGACTCATTTTCCTATTGAACTTCATTGGAAAATGTGCCAGGAGAAACAACTGCTCTAGTGATCCACACCTACAAGGCTCAGTAGTAGTGTAGTGTCATGAGTCCGTTTGCTACCTCAGACTCTTGATGACTTGTTATTTTGTCTAATTTCTCACCTGTGTGAAATACTTTCCACTAGGTCGCATTACTTTTATGGAGAGATCCAGGATCAGACGGAGGAATTCCCATGTAGAGTCTGAGACAGGGAGAAAGATTGTTACCACACGGCGTAGTTTCAGAATGTTTCAAGTTATGCTTTTGTTCCTTACGAACAGCATGTTAACTCTATGAACAGATATTAGACAACTTGAGAAAAGGAGCTGAGCAGAGTTTTGTAATGTCCACTATGATGTACACCATGTCAGACTCTCAATTGCAGACCCTCCTTGTGCAAGACAATTCTAATGTTAGATGTTAATAAACAACAAGGATGTAACACCACATTGAAAATTCTTAAATTACCTTGTATCTACCATTGAAAATATGCAAAGCTATTAATTTACCAGTTTCTTTATGCATGAGATTAACATTTTTTGAAACCGTTCTCTACTACATCCTCACTCACCTTCCTCTGGAGCTGTAGAGATGGGAACTGCTGTAAGGTCATTGATGACATAATCAAATGTCCTACCTTCCTCCACATATTTCTTTAGCACAGGAACACAGTCCTCCACTAAGATCTGAAGCAAAACAGAGTACAGAGATATTATGGTGCCAGTTGTAAACACTGTTTGCTAGTTGTGTGATGGTTGACAAATTACGATAGCGTTCTAAAGTTATTGAACTCCAATCTTGACAGAGAGGGAGAGAGAGAAGGGAGCAAAAAAAGAGATGGGAGAATACATTCTGTCTATAAAGTTGGTTATGGAGCTCCATAACCAACTAGCTCCAGTTCTATGAGTGGAGCGGAGCCCCATGAGGCTCCTATTGGTTTACCCCTCTACGTTCACGTAGCCAATCACTGAAAGCCAAAATGTATCCACTGTCAGTTGCCATAAGGTGGCATCAGACTGCCGTTAATTCTCCCAAAACTAATGTAAAATAAGCCGGGATGAATAAAGGTGCGCTGGGATGCAAACCCTATGGGGCTCTGCTCCACTCATAAAACTGGAGTTATCTCCATAACCATTGTTCTATGTCGTGGAGTTCCGCCCCATAGGGGCTCTGCTCCTATTGGTTTAGCGGAGCGAGCGAGGCCATATATACCCCCAGCGAGTCCTGGTCACAGAACAACTCAGAACACCAGAGGGACGCATTACTCATAATCAAGTCAAGGTTGATACCTAACAAAACAGATAAAGCGTCACAAAACAGCCCTGCCCCCAGATCCAACCCCAAAATAGGGGTGGAGACAGGAGGGACGATACCCATATGCAAATGGGAGGCACGCATCCGAAAAGTGCAAGGGAACAGGTAGCATAGAGAGCGACCACGCACTCACAATCCTGCATGTTTCTCAGCGACCCATGCGACAGCAAAGGGAAGCTAAAACAACACCGCAACCGGGCGTGTCATGGAGATCCCAGATGAAGCACTTAGTCATACCCCAAGTCAGCCATAGCGACATCATACACCCCCCCCCCTTTTCACACAGCTCCACCGGCAGCGCAGAGGACAGGGTGAGCCAAGGAAAAGGAAGCAACATACAGAAGGTAATAGCGAACATATGGTTAAGGTGACGTCCAAGACACCGCCTCAGATTTCTGCTACACCTACACCACGTCACGAATCGGTTCAAATGGGGGCCTGCACAGGACCAGCTGGAAGCAGACACCCTTGTGAGGTGGTCTAAGTCTGCAAGCAGAAACCAAAAAATGCTTCATCAAAGGGTGGGTGAACAGAGTCAATCTAGCAAAACCCTCGTAACATGCAGAGACGGCTGCCGCACAAATAGAGATTGTAGAAAAAGCAGGAAAGTCTCTACAAGATGGAGTCGATTCCCTGGCCATTACACCATTGTGAAAAGGTCTGCCAGCACGATGTGTACCCTCTAGCGGTGGATTGCGCGTGGGCTCCCTGAATGGTCTAAATAACTGCATCAGAGAGACCTCTGCATCCCTTTTAGTAACCAAGCCATGAGTGGGGCTCCGATCTCCTGGGAGAGCGCGTCCTGGAGAGGAGGAAGTGGCCAAGGGCCCGTCACAGCCAAGGACGTCCCCTGGGGCCAGTTGCATAAACTTAGTTTAAGACTAGTCTTAGCCTTAGACTGTCTTAAATTGTCAGGTTAGACTTGTCTAACTAAGCATGTCTGTTGCATAAATAGTAAGACTGACTTGATTTGAGGTAAAAAGGTTAGCCACCTCTCCCCCTGGCTAAACCTTGCGGTAAGGGCTGAGTTGCTATGCCAACGATCTGTTAGTAGGCTACGTCATTATCTTAGCATAATTTATTACGAAAGGAAATAAGTGTGTTATTTGTAACTAACAGTCAACATAAATGTAAAATGTTGACTGGGTTCTGCTTTTGCGCAGAATAAAATGTTTTATTAAGCGAGTGAATAGATGACAACATAACTCACTTTATTGACGCTAGCACCAGCCATCTGCGTTGGAGTTGTTGATAAATGGAAGTAGCGTTAGGGTTAAATTAAGAAGCTTAAAAACACATACACTACTTGTTAATAAGACACATTTTTCAATATTGTATTCCTCCAACAGATATAGGTTTTCATCAGGTTTAAATGTATCAATCTTTCGCTGTTAAGTGTTGCTGTTTTGTCCGCCATCTTTTCTTTTTTTCGCAGTGTCTTATTTTACCCATAATGCAAAGCGCAACAGGCTATCTAAGTCAGTCTTACGTTAGTCACTCATCTTAAAGCTTTATGCAACAGGTAAATTGAAGTGTCTATGGCAAATCGCTTGGGAGCTATCAAGATCAGCGAGAGGCTGTGTGCGAAGGAACTTCGCACACAGCGAATGACCCGCGAATGACCCGCCTTTGGACTCCCAAAGGCGGGTCAAAGGACGGGAGCATTGTCTTTTTCAGAAAGAGTAGCATGGAGGGCTGAACCTCTCTTTTAATGCTTTATTGTACAATTCAACAACAGAACAAACAGTGGTGGGGACCGAAGGCTTTTTCCGGTCTCTCCTGCACACCCACATCCTGTGCACCCAGCATGAACGCCATGTCTGCCAGCGAGGCATCGGGTGGGCAGATTAGTTTTCTTCGCCGAAGCCCAGGCACAAGATCCCGGCACCAGATAAGTAGCTAGGGCTGGTTGCAGTAGGGGAATGCTTTCCGTGATCAATGTGGCATACTCCTTGGCCCATGTGAATGGCAGTAACGCTCCCACCGGTGCGTGGGTGGAGAAGGGTGCATCCCACAAACCCTCCACACAGTCCCGTTGCTTGGGCATGGAGGGGACAAAAGGTTTAGAAGCCTTTTTAGCGTGGGGCCCCCAGGACCACAGTTCGTATTCCTCTGCTGGAGGGGGACCCAGGACTCGAGCGCCCACGATGATGGCGGCATCAAGGATCTCTCCACAAAGTCACTGGGGAGGCAGAAGGTTTTGCAGTCGAGAGCTCGCTGTCTTTGTCCAAAGGGGTGGGCCCCAACAAGGAATGAGGAAGGTTGGGTGAGAAGGAAGCGGCCTCCGCTGGAGGGGCTTGGCCAGTCTGCCCTAGGTCTGCCTCCAAAGGGTCCTCTGCGTCGTCATCTGCGGCTGTACTCTCTTCTTCAGAGACCATCGCAGAGACAACAGCTTTGAGGGGCTCCTCTTCCCTAAAGAATGCAAAACGACTCCAAGGGAAGCTAGCACAGTGCGGGTAAGTAGGGTTAATACATGACGTGGGCCGAGACACACAAAGCATAATTCGTGGCTGTCAGCCACGTATTATGTCATTAGGTCATGGCATGGCAGCAGCTGTGAGCCATGAGAAGAGCTTTCGACGGTGAAGGATGAGCCAACATTTCTTGGTCCGAGTGAGTGCCAGCGGGTTTCTCTTTGGGGTGAAGAATCTCGTAGTGGCTTCAGATATTGGCAATCCGTGCTGAAATGAAACAATGTAGCCTATTGTGAAATGAACGGCGGGCTGACGCTCCCTTATATAGGGGGCACCTGACGGAGGATACATTTAGGCTTTCAAATATTGGTGAACGTAGAGGGGTAACCCAATAGGAGCAGAGCCCCTATGGGGTGGAACTCCACGACAAACAACCTCTTCATTCTCACCTGGTAAGAATCTCCTTTTAAGTTGTCCAAGACGCTTCCACAAGTCTTCCTCATGTGTGTTCTGCAACCATCAATTACCATCTGGTCGATGTGCACGCACTGTCAAGGTTCTAACAAATGAAGCACTGTCAAGTTCCAGGAGTGGTTTGTGATTACAAGCCGATCAAAAGGACTCATAGGAACTGCATACAGTTTTTAACTGAACCTGTATGTCTCTGTATAGAGTTTCTACATTAATACACAGTTTGTGGTACAAGAGTGGGCATCTAATTGCTATGACCACAGCCCTGTGCATTATTGTAAAAAATATTTGTTTTGTTTTGCCTGCTATCACGACACAATTTCCCCTTAGGGATGAATAAAGTACCTACCTACCCTACTTGTTTGAGGACATATGACTTTTATGTAAATGCATACTGTAGTCAGAACACTTCCCCCATTGATGACAGGACAGGCAGAACGTCCCCTGATCACTGTGCGAAACCAGCAAATGGACAACTCAACATGGAAGACTACTGCAGCCTGTCTCAACCCTGCCTACACTATGATCATGTTATGTAATTAAGTGATGAGTTCCCTACAAATCCCCAACAGTAATCCACTCACTGGCTAACCACGTTGCCACTCTTATCTAATTATGAGGTCTGGCATGTGCATCAAGGCACAGACCGCCTATAGTATCTAAAATACTTAATGAAGACTCTATACCTGAAGTAAAGATCAGTTAGCTTTTTTCTATCAAATACTCTTGGATCTTTTATCAATTTTACCACCACCTTTTTGTCTAGAAATTTGATTCCTAAATTAAGAAGAGAAGACCGTAGCATCATGGAATCACAAACGAGTACAAACATACCCAAACTCCCATGCACCTTTCACAGCTAAGCAATTTGTGAGCTTCTTATGCATATATGCATGTTCCCCAAATGCACTGGAGATGTTGCTCAATGATGGGGCAAGATTGCAAGCAAGGGCTAGTCTTACTTAAATTATAATGCTATTGTAGCTCTTTTATTTATATATACAGCGATCTGCCATAACATTATGACCACTTACCTAATATAGTGTAGGTCCCCCTTTTGCTGCCAAAACAGCCCTGACCCGTCGAGGCATGGACACTAGACCTCTAAAGTTGTGCTGTGGTATCTAGCACCAAGACACTAGCAGCATATCCTCTAAGTCCTGTATGTTGCGAGGTGGGGCCTCAATGGATCAGACTTGTTTGTCCAGCACATCCCACAGATGCTCGACTGGATTGAGATCTGGGGAGAATCATCACCTTAAACTCGTCGTGTTCCTCAAACTATTCCTGAACCATTTTTGCTTTGTGGCAGGGTGCATAACCCTGCTGAAAGATGCCACTGCCATCAGGAAATACCATTTCCATGAAAGGCTGTACATGGTCTGAAACATCCAACATGTTTACCCCTGCTAAGCAAAGCACATGCACGTGGCCATCCACGTAATGTAAAACAAAACTTGCTTTTTGGTCAAGTTCTGATGCTCACGTGCCCATTTTAGGCGCTTTCGACAGTGGACAGGGGTCAGCATGGGCTGACTGCATGCTGCAGACATTTTTCTGTACCCTTTCCCAGATCTGTGCCTCAAATCATGACAACCTGGCTAGGCAACCCCATAGGCAACAAACTGCAATGCACTGTGTTCTGACACCTTTATATCAGAACCAGAATTAACTTTTTCAGCAATTTGAGCTACATTAGGTTATCTGTTGGATTGGACCACACGGGCCAGCCTTCGCTTCCCATGTGCATTAATGACCCTGTCGCCGGTTCACCGCTTTTCCTTCCTTAGACCACTTTTGATGCAGACAGGAACACCCCACCCCACAAGAGCTGCAGTTTTGGAGATGCTCTGACCCGGGCTTTGACGCGTGTCAACGCCCAGGGAATTCTGGGAAGGTGAACGGAGCATTGCAAGCTGGACTTTCTCAACTTTATGAAAATGAGTAGCGTTAAACGCTGTCGTTGGCCAATCGTATTGGTTTCTTGTTTCTTGTAACATAGCAACCGTTGGTCATGGTAAACATTTTCTAAGTTTCTCAGTTTCAAGATGGAGGAGAAACTTAGCGTGTGTCTGCACACACTTGTTTGATACGTACGATTACAGAGACGTTAACAACAAAAAAATTATGCCTTGCGCAGGGTTGCCGAGGTTGTCGGCGTCCCTGGTGTGTTTTTTGTACTTTTAAATTCAGTCTCGTCACATTACGCAACTTTCTTCTATGCTAGCTGCATAGTCCAGCTAGCTCACCCGACGGCACACGATTGACATTCAACATTGAAATGCTGGCTGGCAGTCACTGCTAGCCATACAGTAAATGGGTAGTGGCTAGCCATAATCTAGCGATTGATTTGCAGAGATTTCGAGTAATATATTAAAAGGTTAGTACACGTCAACGTTTATGTCTGATAAATCTTTCTTTCTAGTTGAGGTTTGCAAAAAGATAACATCATGCTACATGATGTTGTCAGCGTATCTGATTCCTTGCATCATGTGTGTAAAAGCTGTATTTTGATCAAGACAGCAGCACCTATATTTATATCAATAATAATCGATATTGTATTTCCCAAATTTCTTATGTTACATCCTTATTCCAAAATGGATTCAATTAATTTTCATTCATTCTTTGAGATTCTACACACAATACCCCATAATGACAAAGTAAAAACAGTTTGTTACATATTTATTATAGATTTGCAATTTTTAAAAAAAAATATAATATGTACATAAGTATTCAAAGCCTTTGCTCAATACAATGCCACTCAAGGACATTCACAGAGTTGTCCCGAAGCCACTCCTTTGTTCTCTGCTTTGGGTCGATGTCCTGTTGGAAGATGAACCTTCGCCCCAGTCTGAGGTCCAGAGTGCTCTGGAGAAGGTTTTCATCAAGGATGTCTCTGTACATTGCTGCATTCAACTTTCCCTCGATCCTGACTAGTCTCCCAGTTCCTGCCCTGAAAAACATGCCCACAGCATGATGCTGCCACCACCATGCTTCACTGTAGGGATGGTATTGACCAGTTGGATGAGCGGTGCCTGGTTTCCTCCAGACATGACGCTTGGCATTCAGGCCAAAGAGGTAAATCTTTGTTTCATCAGACCAGAGAATTCTGTTTCTCATGGTCTGAGAGTCCTTCAGGTGCCTTTTGGCAAACTCCAGATGGGCCTTTTACTGAGAAGTGGCTTCCGTCTGGCTTCTCAACCATATAGGCCTGATTGGTGGAGTGCTGCAGAGATGGTTGTCCTTCTGGAAGATTCTCCTGTTTTCACAGAACAATGCTGGAGCTCTGTCAAGAGTGACCATTGGGTTCTTGGTCACCTCCCTGACTAAGGTCCATCTCTCCCAATCGCTCAGTTTGGCCGTGCGGCCAACTCTAGGAAGAGTCCTGGTGGTTCCAAACTTCTTCCATTTACGGATGATGGAGGCCACTGTGCTCATTGGGACATTCAATGCTGCAGACATTTTTCTGTACCCTTTCCCAGATCTGTGCCTCAAAACAATCCAGTCTTGGAGGTCTACAGACAATTCCTTGGACTTCATGGCTAGGTTTGTGCTCTGACATGCACTGTCAACTGTGGGACCTTATATAGACAGGTGTGTGCCTTTCCAAATCATGTCCAATCAACTGAATTGGTCCAATCAAGTTGTAGAAACATCTGAAGGATGCACCTGAGCTCAATTTTGAGTGTCATGGCAAAAGCTGTGAATACTTCTGTACATGTGATTTATTTATATTTTTATAGATTTGTAAAAAAATTATCATTATGGGGTACTGTGTGTACAAATTTGAGGAAAAAATGAATTTAATCCATTTTGGAATACAGCTGTAACTTAACATGTGGAAAAAGTGAAGCGCCGTGAGTACTTTCCGAATGTACTATATACAGTATATATACATATATAGTGTGTGTATATGCAACAGACGTCCAGCTAGTTGTCGGCAGTCACACACAGCCTATCTTGCCTGCTACTGAGCTCGAACTCCGCACCTCCAATTCCACAAGCAACCAATTTTAGCTATGCCAACAAAAAGCTAGCAATTCGCTGGCGCGGGTGTTCTGTATACATACTTGAGGTGTGAGTTTAACCAATTCACATGCATACACGCGCACACACACACACACACAGGAGATAAAATGTAAGGAAAACCTACAATTTCCTAAATTTCAAGGGTCACTGCTTAGTCCTATTTGAAGTTACCCTAACAGGTGTAGAATGGCAGTTTTTAAGCATATTTCATAAGATAAATATAGTCTGAAGCATAGTATAATAAAACTTAAATGAGACATTTGAGCTCATCAAGAAACGGCATTGGTCAATGTTGTAAATGACCTTAGAACTCAAAAAAGCTCTTCCCTTGCCTTTCTGGATCTGAGCCCAGGGTCGGCCTCTCTGGTCCAGTCCTCAACTGGTTAAGGACCTATCTAACTGGCTGGGAATATTTTGTTGCTCTTCGTGACCACAGCTCAACGAACATTTGTATGACCTGTGGGGTCCCTCAACAATCCATTTTAGGGCCCTTACTCTTTAGTCCAGGGCTGGACTGGCCATCTGGCATACCGGGCATTTGCCCGGTGGGCCGACGCACTTTTGGGCCGAATCGCCAATATAATTTGGTCCGGCCCATAAAGAACTGACAGCGGCCCATTGGTTAATTTTCTTTATTGGCACTGGCCTGACCCAATCAAATCCAGGAACCCCCTTCCCCTGATTCATAATATCGCCTCCCGCAGGCCCTGAAACACGAGCTGTTGGCAATGCTTATGCTGGTTTAGCATCGTTAAAGTTTAGCATCGCTAAAATGGAGAAAATACCATCCAAGCGCAAGGAAGGCGCAGAAAAGTTAAGGGAGAAAAAGAAAAAAAATCTACAGGCGAATGCCACAAAATGTGCAAAGATTTCTAACATGTTTGGGTGGGCTTTAGCTGCTTCAACATCAGCATTACCTGTAAAGGAAGGAGGACAGGTGGCTGGCTCAGAGAGGCAGAAACATACTGACAGGTTCAGGGAAGAAGCCGAGGAGGAGGAGAGTGACCATAACAGGGCCATGGGAGCGAGTGAAAGATGGAAGAAAGAGTAGTTGACGACGTGGTAAGGAGTAGGCAAATTAACAGGGGACTCTCAGGAAGGAAGGGTGGCTGTGTGTGTGTGTTATGTGCGCCTTACGTAAAAATCCAATAACATGAATAATACTGAATGAAATACTGAAGGGGAAGATTATGGGAATATACCACGCAAAATAATCTATCTAGCTAAATTGGAGGACACAGTACTACTAGGTTACCCTATTTTAACCACTGCGGCCACCAAGCATAGGTAAAATGGTATCAAAAGGTATCTGTATGGTAATAATCCAGTGCTGTTCAGAGGGCAATGCAGCTTTCCACTGTTACTTGCAATTGAGTATGGACATTGTGTACTATATGGCCTCCAAATCGTCAATAAAAAGTGAGTACACTGCTTCTCTTGTATTGATGCTCTTCTCCAGGGCATATACTACTCTCAGCTTTATTTAAGCTTTTGGGAAGGGTTGTGGTTATTGTATTTAGCAGACACTTTTGTCCAAAGCGACAAAATATGAATCTTACAATAGTTAAAATTAACAATAAACGTTTTTTAAAGTTGCTAAGCCAATATTAAGCAAAATCGTAATAATAACAATAATGGCAATACAATATAAACTAGAGAGGGTACAATTTCTGGGGAAATTGTAGGGTGTGCTTGCTTGCGTCGGTTGCACAGGGGTCCGTTTTTTAATGACATTTTTACAACTGATATTTCTGTATATTTTATATAAAAATGCATAGGGCCTACTTATTATTTATAAAGATTACATAGATTTAGAAGCATCTTTTCTTTGCTGCTCATTTACAACTCAAAATACGAGTCAAGTGTAGAATGAAATATGATGTCTTCTCATTTCCCCTGCAAGAGGCAGCTGCATAGCTGAATCAACGAATACATTTGGCAGACCGGTGTAAAAATGGACCTAATCTCTATGACTTAAACGTCCTTTTAAGTTTTCCCTTCTCGTGATATTTTCAGGCATTTAGCCTACTCATATTGCATTCATTCATTAATAAAGAACCCCCTCTGAAGATTATTCTACGACGTTACCCGGCAGTAGAAGATGGAATCGCGATTCAAACAGTACCATCTGCTAACTGAAAATATGCCCCCAAAAACGTAAATAAGCTTGACATTTATTTAGTGGAAAATCACTCATTCATAAAAAGCTCACTGGTATCGATCATTGTCAGTAACAACGCAAAATGCGATATAGCCCTGTGTGGAGAAGCTGCCCTGGTACCAGTACAGTACTAGACTACTGCTGTGTTCGTCTTGGTAGCGATTGCGTTGGTTGAATTCGATTCAACGTTCCGTTGTACGGTTTAGGCTGAAATTAATTATTTTCATGAACAGATTGACAAAGTTTAGGCTGTGGCACTGAAGTTCAGGTTAGTAGTCAGTTTCACCTATTGAAAGTCTTTTGATTTAAGTAAGGGGAGTGCCGAATATGTTCTGTCGCCGTTTGACTTCCTAAACAGGTGTGTACAGTAGTTGTTTTTGTAGTGTGTCTCGCGTAGGCTACAGCGTTGCAGTGAGCAACACTGGTTTGAAACCACAGGTAATGATAATTTCACCAACAAATCGTTTACTTGTAATGTAATAATACAACGAAAATGTATTTGTGAGGAATGTTTATTTTAACGATTGAAAACAGATGCATCATAGACCACTGTAGTATGTGTTGCCCGGGCAACAGAGGCTAATGTCATGCTAATGCTTCAGTGAAATAGTAGACTACCGTTTCCGAAAGTAGACGTGGGCCTACTTCCTTAATAATATCAGCTAATATTGTACATTACATTTCACAATTGTGTTTCACATCACAAAGTAAAATTAGTAAATAGTTATCACCCTGGCCTCTTTGCTTGTGGCGTTTCTGCAGCTGCCTTGCAGTAAAGCTATAGTTAGCCTAGCTATCCCCCAAGTTAACAGATGCGAAACGAATGTTCTGCTACAGGTAGTCACGCGTGTTTTCGTGACGTTAGTGACGTCAGTGACTGTGGCTAGCAAATTAGCCACCGTTAGCTTCACTTTTCACCACAAAAACGCAATTTCTCCTTAAACCATGTAACGGAACGTAAATAAAAATACAAGCAACTCAATCGCTACCAAGACGAAACTTTTGACACCTAGGTTGTCTATGTAGGCCAAATATTGACGAAGATTTAGGGGGGCAAAAAGAAATAATAATAATATATATGTGAGAGAACAAAGGTTGTGCTCTCGCCGAAGGCTTGAGCACACCCAATAATAATAAAAAATACTATAAAATACCATATATATACACAAATCATAACTCTAAGAATTAATTAATTATTTAAGTGTAAGATCAACAGATAAGTCTTGAGACCCCTCTTGAAGGATCCCAAACTATCACATGAACGCAGAACACTAGGCAACTCATATCATAGAATGCACGCATATTTTAAGAGGACTGTCTGCAGGGAATGTGTCTGACCAATCACGGTGGGTGGGCCACCTGGGCCAAAAATGCCAGGGCCGATTTTTTGTCCCAGTCCAGCCCTGCTTTAGTCTATACATGTTACCCCTTGGTAGTGTCATTAGGAGGCACAACATTAATTACCATAGCTAAGCAGATGACACCCAGGTCTATATTTCTGTAACACCCAGCAATTACAGTTCTATTGATTGTTTGGTAAATTGCATTGCTGATATAAATGTGTGGATGCCACATAACTTTCTTCATCTCAACTAAGAAAAAATGGGTATTAGGATGAAAGGTATTAGTCATCGGTGAAAAAAACGTAAGAGAGACTTACAGTAACACCAAGTGCCAGGCTTGAAACCTAGGTGTCATATTTGACTCTGATCTAAATTTTGAAACTCATATCAAATATATATCTAGAACATATTTTTATCACCTAAGAAATATTGCTACAGTGCAACTTTTCCTCAGGCTGACACTGAAAGACTGATGCATGCTTTTATCACAAGCAGGCTGGATTACTGTAATGCTCTCGCCTGGTCTTCCAAAGAAAGCCATTTGTCAACTACAGATACAGAATTCTGCAGCACGAGTCCTCACCAAGACTAGATGGTCTCATCACACCAGTCTTAAAATCCCTGTAGGCTACTGGTTACTTGTTAGATGCAGAACAGATTTTAAGATTATTGTACGAGTCTATAAGTCACTCCATACTCATGCCCCTGGATATATTTCTAGCATGCTCGCAAGATGCGTGCCCAGAAGATCCCTGAGGTCCTATGGCACTGAACTCTTAACAGCTCCAAAAGTCAGGACCAAGAGACAAGAAGAGGCAGCTTTTAGTTTGTATGCTCCCAGCCTTTGGAATACTCTATAAGAAAACGTAAAAATGGGATCTTAACCCTTGTGCTGCCTTCGGGTCACATGACCCAAAGGTTCATAACGAACCATTGTTGTGTTTAGCCAATTTTATCCAATACAAAAACAAATAAAAATAATTTTCTTTTAACCTTCGCAATGTGGGGTGTCTGAGACAGCCCAATGGTTAAAAGAAAATGCTTCACTTTGTTCTTGTATGCGGTAAAAAGTTGTCGCAATACGACGGTGGGTCACAACGACTGATGGATCAGAATGACCCGAAGATAACACAAGGGTTAAAGAAGCATGTCGAGTTCTTGCTATGCGAAATTAATGTCCCTGACTTTTGAATTTTAATATATACATTTAATTCGGTTACTGACATGATATCATACTGTTATCTAGCGAAATGCATGTTGACATACAGCAATAGCATCAAAATAACATGATTGTACCTTTACTATTTATTTAACGTAGTGGTAAGATAAAGCTGGCAGGTTAGCTATGTCAAGCTAGCGTGCTTGACTTCATGGTCTGCTTGGAACAGTGGTGCTTACCGCCTGTCTCGTGGTCAGTGGCTCGTCTTTCACTAGAGATGGTGATCAAGACACCACGTAACATTGAAGTACAGGCCCTTGTCTTTCTAGGTTGTTAGATTAGTGTTAATTGGCACTTTGCACTTGAACTTTACTTATATGGTGCTATATAAATTAGTCTTGTCCAGTGTTGGGGGAAGTTACTCAAAGTAATATATTAGTTATTACTTATTATTGTTCAGTAAGAGTAGTGTGATTAAGTTACATTAGTACTTTCTGTAGAAAGTAATATTACTTATTATATTACTTTTACTATTGCTTTTAGTAGCGAGTTGTGGAAACGGGTTTCCATCTCTCATGGTTTAAAGTGGATAGTGGACAGTATATTATTGTTATTGTTACTATTTTTATAAAGAAAGCGCAGAACAGTTCTTCTGCATTACAATGACCT
Source organism: Thaleichthys pacificus (assembly GCA_023658055.1). NCBI lineage: Eukaryota > Metazoa > Chordata > Actinopteri > Osmeriformes > Osmeridae > Thaleichthys > Thaleichthys pacificus. The sequence goes on from CM042858.1 coordinate 2,268,219, forward strand.
GACAGCAACCTCAACCAGAAGGGGACATTGCCTGCTGGTGAGGGTGCTTCAACTAGTAAGCAGCAGAAACTTGAAGACACCGCCTCTCAGAAGAGTACAGATCTGGCAGTACTGAAGTTTGTTGTCCAGGGTTTGCACCCTTTTGGTGTAGTAGAGCAGCCTGGTTTCATTGCTTTAATGCAGCATATTCTGCCAAGTTACAGAGTGATGTCACGTACAACCCTGAGAGACAGAATGGAAAATAACACAAAGCAAATGAAAGCCATAGGGACAAATGCAATGCAGAACATTAAATACATCGCAACAACCACAGACTGTTGGACAGCTCATAGACAAAGCTTCATCGGAGTCACTGCCCACTGGATCAAGCCTGATAGCTTAGAGAGATGTTATGTTGCTCTGGCATGCAAAAGGCTAAAAGGAGCACATAGATACGATGTACTAGGCGGGGACCTTAATGACATTGAGTACAACATTCGGGAAAAGATTGTGAGGACCACGACTGACAATGCCTAAAATGTTATTAAGGCCTTCAGGGTTTATGCTGGTGATGAGGGAAGTACAACTGAAGAGGAGAAGGAAGATGTGAATGATAGTGAGAAGGGTGATGAAGATCTGGAGGTGGAGACAGAGGCTGTTGAAGTGGAAGCTTTAATGGAGGAAAAAGATGAGTGCTCTGAATATCAACTTCCAAAGCATCACCGTTGTGCGTGTCATCTTCTGAATTTGATCTCAACAATGGATGCCAAAAAAGCAGAATCAAAGGATGGCTACAGGAAGATCTCTCACGCAGCATTTGCCAAGTGCTCAGCTCTCTGGAATAAGACTGCCTGCTCATCTACTGCTGCAAAGGTCTTTGAAAAGGAGTGCAAGCTGCAACTCATCCGCCCAGTTGACACAAGGTGGAACTCACTTTCTTTCAGTTGAATGGATACTGAGAACAATTACAGAGTGGAGAAGGAGCCGTCAGAGCGGTTACCATTGCACCAAAGTCCCCATGTAAGTATGGCTCAGAGCAGATGTGCAGTTATGATATGGGTATAGTAATATTGTAGTTGACTAATCATGTACACCTCATTCAAGTCAACTGCAGTAGAGTAGCCTATTATTATTATTTAGATAATTTAGAACACTATTAGCTTATCAGCCATGTCTGTGTCATGTCTCTATGCCAATCCCTAATTATGAGATAGGCCACAATTTCATATTTTAACAGTTTTCTGCAGCTAAACACAATCTTGCATAAACATTTTGGTTGGAATTGCTATTATTTTCAGATGTATGCTTATGTATTGAAATATTCAGAATAGCTGAATATTCACTTGTGTAATAACACTGTGTATATCTAGGTATGTGAAATATTTCTCATACATCTCTTAATGACATTCTGCATATTCTGATATTGTGTATTACAGGTTCAGCCCTGCAGAACTTGCTTTCTTGATGGAATATGCGTCAACCATGAACCCAATCTCTAAGGCACTCAACATATTGCGGGGAGAGGTGGATGTTCACATGGGATGGCTGGTGCCCACTATAACCCTCCTAACTATGAAGTTTGACCGCCTCAAAACATCATCCAAGTTCTGCCAGCCACTGATTACTGCCCTTCAAGAAGGAATACAGCGGCAGTTTGGAGACATGCTTGCTGACCCTGAGCTCATTGCTGCAGCAATTTTACTTCCGAAGTTTCGCACATCGTGGACAAGCAATGAGGACTTGCTGAAGTTGGGTAAGTAATTTAAATGGTTATTTAATTGGCAAGTGTTCAATTTGAAAGGAAGCCTGGCAAAGGACCCATCCTGTTCCAGACAGTTGATCCAAAAATGTTATAGTCACTAGGAGAAAAAAGACCAAAGCCATAGTTATCACGATTATCATGATGGTTATAGAGACAAACATTATTCTTAAAATAATGTTTCCTTTATTCTGTGTTTGGGTTATTCTGTGTAGGCATGGACTACATCAAGAAATACATGGAGGATGAGCCAGTCGCATCACCAGTTAGCAATTCTGGGTCAGACGAGGAGGACTTCTTTGGCCTTATCAAGGGAAACGTCCAGGAAACCACAAGACAACTGGATGCCTACCTGGCGAACTCAGCTAGCTCCATGGACACCCTAAAGTCAGTGCCCACAGCTGCCAGTTTTTGTCCCTTAAGCTCAACACGCCGTTGCGTGCCTCTGCGGCATGTGAACGACTCTTTAGTACAGCAGGGCATATTTTTTCTGCAAAAAGAGGCAGAATAGGGGCAATTTATTTTGAAAACCAACTCGTTGAAATTGAACAAAAGGTTCTGTTAGTGCAAAGTTGATGAAAGGGCTCTGAATGGCACTTGTACTGCCATATTCTTGTGATAGCCATTTTTTTGCACAAACTTTTGGCTGCCTGGCCAATGGTCAAATTTTCATTTCAAGGTCCTTCATTTTAAATTTCTCATTCTAAGACCTGTCTGGTTCTGGCCAGTTTTACAATTACATTTGTTTTTCATGTTCCATTTTTTACACGTTTACATTTAAAGATATATGTTGTCTTTATTGGTTTGGCTTAATGGTATTCATTTTGCAGATAATCCCTGGTAGATAACTTCTGTCATCCGCAGAATTGTAGGTTAGTGTGAACAGTATTACAGAGGGTAAGCACAATAAGTACACAAACCTTTCCAATAAACACGTTGTTGCTTATAAATATTACTAGTAGTGACATCTGTAGAGGCATTAGTATTACCAGTAGCTATATCTGCATTCTTTATCAAAATGGCACAGCCTAGACATTGAGACAACGCATTGCGTGAGTACTTTTAATACTTAAATTGATTTAAAAGTAAGTACTTTTACTTTTACTTAAGTAGGATTGTTGATGTAGTACTTTTACGTTTACTTAAGTATATATTTTCCTGGGTACTTGTACTTCTACTGAAGTACTAAACTTCAGTACTTCCTCCATCGCTGGTAAAGCAGTTAATTGAAAATAAGAAAATATTAATTATGAAAAAGGTCTGCCCAGAGTCCTGATCTAAACCCTATTGAAAATCTCTGGAAAATCCTTGGCGACAAAGTTATGGCTAAGAACCTCACTACATTTACTGAACTGTGGAAGACACTGGAAGAAGAGTGGACCAAGATCACATCAGAGCAGTGGGAGAAACTAGTGATGTCCAGCGGCCGCAGATGTGCTGAAGTCATTCACAGAAAGGGTCTATTTTGAGCTTCAATGGTTGCTGTTCTCATTTTGATCACTGTTTTCCCCACAAAATAAAGGTTTTTGGTGAAATGCCTTAGTTATTTTGTAAAACATGCATGTAGAACTGTGTTGTACCCACAGCTAATATTCGTTAAACTTTTGAGCAATGAAGATTAACAATATTTCAGAAAATAATCTACTGTTTATAAATTGTTCCCTAATTTTGATCTGCAGTGTATACCATATAACGTGTAAAAAAACACTTAATTTTTATTATTTATATTGATTAATTTGATCAAATAAACAGGAAAACTATCCATTTTACTCATTTCCTCTTGTGACTTTTTGGCTGTAGGACGTTCCCTTCCTGACCTCCCTAAATTGAGCACTTGTTGTCAACAAAGATTCAGCTTCCTGTTGAAAGGATATCTCCAACATGGTTATCATCTTTGGCTTCAGTTTGAGGACCTCAGCGAGGATACCTCCATCTCCACCCCCTAGGATGAGCACCTCCTTCCCAGTGTAGTTCTCTCGCCCACCACCGATTATGGCTTGGGTGTAGGGCAGGTCGCTTTCTGCAAGGTCTAGGGTATAAACAAAAGACAAATTTCACTGTGTCAAAGCAAGAAATAACTTGATTGTTGGCACGCTGTAGACTTATTATTTGGGTGATCTTACTGATAAAAAGGTTTTGGTTGAAGGAAAAGTTATGCACATAAAAAGTTATCCTTGAGGCTTGTTTATAGTACAGGCGTCAAATTCAAAATCCTTTGAAATCTGTAGAGATGTGCATCTCCATATCTGAGGCCGATGCGATACACATCTCAATGCATTGCCGATTCAATACATTAATGATGCATATGAAGCAACAACTAATGCGATACAAAATTATTCACCCTTATTGCGATGCAGTGCGATTTGACACAATGCAATACAAAATAATGTGATAATGCAAAAGGAATGACAAAAGATCAAATAAAAGCAGGGGTTGATCTTGCAATTGGTATTCTCTGTTCCTTCTCCAGTTACACATTTATAACATCAAACACCATTTAACAGAAATGTTAAGATTCGCAAGATTAACAATGAAGCATAATACAATTTATTAACAGACTACAAAAACTACTCTGCTAAAAACTAAAGTTTCAGGGAACTGGCACACCTCCGTTAAGTTTTTAATAAAAATATATTATTCAGTACATATAAAGAAAATACTAAAATACCTTGAAAATACTTTCGTTACCTAATCAATTGTAACACAATCCCTATACACTTCCTAGGGAACTAGCTCATGAACCAGCAAAATCAACTCATTTTAGTCTACATTTAGTCTAATGTCAATTTAACAGACATAAGGCTCAATTTTCTTTTAATCTGGAGTTGCATTAACCAGTCTCTTATTATACTGGCATGGTGGGGTAAGGATATTCATTTACTTAAAAAAAAAAACTCAGCATGGCTGGTAAGGATATGATTTTATTCTGTAGCTGTAAAATTGACTCTTAGACATACTTGGATGTTGCCCTAAAGTTATGCGTGTTTTTGCTGCAATGTACTATATTCTAGTTGAAAAGTCATTGTTGCACTGTAGTTGAGAGACTTTAATTGAACTGTACATTCCCTGGTAAATACACAGGAATTTGTAGTTGACTAACCACTGAAATTATGTTAGAACCAGTGATGCCTGGTGACCCAAAAAATTGGGGAGACAGGAGAACAACCAACCTACAACGTGTTGTTTGCAGCAATGTAGCAATAATCTGACTAGCAAACCTCATGCAAATTTACTATATAATTAGGGTACATGTAACCCAGGGTTACAGGGCACAGATTCAAACTAATAGTTAAGATAATCATTTGTAACTAACAGGGATGCCGGTAACGCGTTACTCTAATCTGACCACTTTTTTCAGTAACAAGTAATCTAACGCCTTACTATTTCCAAACCAGTAATCAGATTAAAGTTACTTGTCCAAGTCACTGTGCGTTACTATTTTGTCATTAATAGTAAAATATATGTTTGATTTCTTCTTGCGTCTCTGGGAGTGAAGTCATGTAGCCTATGCGACAATTAAGTCATGTTTTCAGCATGAGGGTCACGTCACGTGTATATACATAGACCTACCACTCCCTCCCAGTGACTGAGTCGCCACTTTCCTCAAGCCCCTTTGCTTCGGTGCCATCTCGATTTGATTATATGTGACAAATAAGAAAGACAAATAAGATTAATAAACTATTACATGAACAAATGCAACGAACTAAATCCATGTTTTTTCTAAAAGTAATGGTTCGCAAATGATCTCAGATTGTACTCAGGGCGTTTTTTATGGTTAGTTTTTTCCCCCCAAGTAGGCCTACGACTTGAGTCGTTTTTTGTTCTTAGGTCAACATTTCAAAAGAAACTTTATTGTCTATAAATCAACATTACACTTGTGTCTTGCCTCTCATCGGTTAAGTTACAGTGGAGATGTTTGGAGACAATTGAAGTACCATGCAGCGACACAAAGAACAATGGAGGAGAGAGAGAGATGCGCATTTTCGAGTTGGAAATACAATAACTATTAAGTTCAACTTAAAATGTCAGGAGATACATTGTACATTGTTGTTATGTACATTACTGTTAAAAATGCACTTCTAATAAAGTGAGTGTTGGCAAAACCGGTTGTCATTTTTATGTTGAGGCGGCGGGGGTGTTGTCGGCAGCTGCTGAATGTAACTAATAAAGTAACTTGTAATCTAATTTAGTTACTTTTAAAATTAAGTAATCTGTAAAGTAACTAAGTTACTTTTTAAAGGAGTAATCAGTAATCAGATTACTTTTTCAAAGAAACTGTGGCAACACTGGTAACTGACCAGTAACAAAAAAATAACATTTGTCATCTCAACAAAAGTGATTACAAGCATTTATTAACTTAATAAATAATAAAATGATAAAAATTTAATGGAATCCCAGTTTCATACTGTGGGTCTATGTACATATTCATTTTATTGTCATTTATTGTGATAATTAGGATTCCTCCGTCAGGAAGACCCTATTGTAATTGTTGGTATTATTAGGGTTCCTCCGGTAGGAGAAACAAAAAAGCCTCCAGGACCCATAAGGTCCGCCATGATGGATTTTCCTGTACAGTGATAATTTGGGAAACCTTCAAAAGAGATCCAAGATGGAGATCCAAGATGGAGATCCAAGATGGAGATCCAAGATGGAGATCCAAGATGGAGATCCAAGATGGAGATCCAAGATGGAGATCCAAGATCCAAGTCGCTCTGGATAAGAGCGTCTGCTAAATGACTAAATGACTAAATGTAAGATGGAGATCCAAGATGGAGATCCAAGATGGAGATCCAAGATGGAGATCCAAGATGGAGATCCAAGATGGAGATCCAAGATGGCGCCGATGAATGCTGCCTCGGTCATTAGGTGCACTCTTTTTTGTCTCGTTTTGTCTGTTAATTCAGTGTTCTGCCAAGATTTCCGGGGTTCTCTAACAAGAGAAGTACTTCTAAACATCAGGACTACAACTCCTGTGGATTTATTTCCCACTTTTCTGCTTCCAGCGGCAGAATTTGTGGGAATTATAGTCAAAGCCACCCTCGGCTTTGTCCTAGCAGCGAAGCGTCGTAGGAGAGGCAAACGAGCCGGTGCACTGGTGCGACTCTGTCGGCGTGGGGCACGCACAGCGTTACCGGGGATATTTCTCTCCAATGCGTTCACTGAGCAACAAACTGGATGAACTTCAGCTACTGGTGTGGAAAAACAGAGACTTTCCTTCATCTTCCGTTTTGTGCTTTACGGAGACATGGCTGAGTGAACTGATCCCAGACTCTGCGCTACAGCTAGCAGGTTTTAAACTGCTGAGAGCGGATCATGACCCTGTGCTCTCTGGCAAAACGAAAGGCGGCGGTGTTTTTACATTAACAGTGGCTGGTGTGAAGATGTGACAGTGATTCTGCAGCACTGTTCTCCTGATCTGGAATCATTTTTTATTAACTGTAGATCTTCTTACTCGCCACGAGAGTTTGCATCATTCATTTTGGTTGGCGTCTACATGCCTCCGCAGGCTAGCGTCAACGAGGCTCAACGTGTGCTCGCCAGCCAGATACTGAGTGTGGAGCATGAAAATCCGGATTCCTTGGTTATTGTGCTAGGTGACTTTAACAAAGGCAATCTCACTCAAGAACTCCCCAAATACAGACAATTCATCAAATGCCCTACCAGAGAAGGAAACACCTTGGATCACTGCTACTCTACAATCAGCAAAGCATACCATGCGGTCCCCCGAGCAGCACTGGGTCACTTTGACCACACCATGGTCCACCTGATTCCTGCATACAGGCAGAAGCTAAAGCACTGTAAGCCTGCTGTGAGGACATCGAAACAGTGGACCAGTGAAGCTATGGAGGATCTGCGGGCGGGCTTGGACTGCACTGACTGGGACATGTTCAGGACTGCTACCAATAGTCTGGATGAGCTCACAGAGGCTGTGACATCATACAACAGCTTCTGTGAGGACTGCTGTATACCAACACGCACCAGGGTGAGCTACAACAACGACAAACCCTGGTTTACAGCGAAACTCAGAAGGTTGAGGTCAGCGAAAGAGGCCGCGTTTAGGAGTGGGGACAGAGACAGTTTCAAGGAGTCGAAGAACAGGTTTAGCAAAGCGGTGAGGGAGGCTAAACGACTGTACTCGGAGAGACAAAAACACAAATTCTCTGCAAACTACTCTGTTTCTGTCTGGACAGGGCTCAGGCAGATTACCAACTTCAAGCCCAGAGCCCCCCACTCCACTAACGACTCCCGCCTTGGCCAACAACCTGAATGAGTTCTACTGCAGATTTGAAAGACAATTGGACAGTCCTGAACTACCCCTTCCCACCCAGGAGGCCTCCCACCTCCCCCCCTCTACAGTGACGACTCTCTGCATTCAGGAGGGTGAAGTTAACAGAATTTTCAAGAGGCAGAATCCCCGCAAAGCAGCTGGGCCGGACTCTGTCTCTCCAGCCACCCTCAAGCACTGCGCTGACCAGCTGTCTCCGGTGTTCACCTACATCTTTAACACCTCCCTTGAGACATGCCATGTGCCAGCCTGTCTCAAGTCCTCCACCATCATCCCTGTGCCCAAAAAGCCAAGGCCAACAGGACATAATGACTACAGACCCGTCGCCCTGACCTCTGTGGTAATGAAGTCTTTCGAGCGCCGGGTGCTGGCACACCTTAAATCCATCACAGACCCTCTACTGGACCCCCTGCAGTTTGCCTACAGAGCCAACAGTTCTGTGGACGATGCAGTTAACATGGCCCTCCACTTCACCCTACAGCACCTGGACTCACCAACATCCTATGCCAGGATCCTGTTTGTGGACTTCAGCTCTGCCTTCAATACCATCATCCCCGCCCTGCTTCAGGACAAGCTCTCCCAGCTGAACGTGCCTGATTCCACCTGCAGGTGGATCACAGACTTCCTGTCTGACAGGAAGCAGGGAGCTGCTTCCTGTCAGCTCCCTGAGCTGGGAACTCCCGGTCCATCAGCACCGGATCACCTCAGGGCTGCGTCCTTTCTCCTCTGCTCTTCTCCCTGTACACCAACAGCTGCACCTCCAGTCCTTCGTCCGTCAAACTCCTGAAGTTTGCGGACGACACCACCCTTATTGGGCTCATCTCTGGTGGAGACGAGTCTGATTATAGGTGGGAAGCGGCCAACCTGGTGACCTGGTGCAGCCAGAACAACTTAGAGCTCAATATTCTTAAGACAGTGGAGATGGTTGTGGACTTCAGGAAGAACACAGCCCCATTCACCCCCATCACCCTGTGTGACTCCCCAGTCAACACTGTGGAGTCCTTCCGCTTCCTGGGCACTATCCTCTCCCAGGACTTCAAGTGGGAACTGAACATCGGGCTCCCTCATCAAGAAAGCACAACAGAGGATGTACTTCCTTCAGCAGCTGAAGAAGTTCAACCTGCCAAAGACAATGATGGTGCACTTCTACTCAGCCATCATTGAGTCCATCCTCACCTCCACCGTCTGGTAAGCTGCTGCCACTGCCAAGGACAAGAGCAGGCTGCAGCGTATCATCCGCACTGCTGAGAAGGTGATTGGCTGCAATCTGCCTACCCTCAAGGACCTGCACACTGAGGACCCTGAGGCGAGCGAGGAAGATTGTGGCCGACTCCTCCCACCCTGGACACTCCCTGTTTCAGTCACTCCCCTCCGACAGAAGGCTGCTGTCCATCAGGACCAATACCACACACCACAAAAACAGTTTCTTACCTTCCGCTGTTGGCCTCTTCAACAAGGCCAAGGGTCCACACTGACTCTAATGACTTCCTGCTTAAAACAAACTGCTTTTTGCACTGCATTACAAAATTGTATTTTGTACATTTGTATTTTTTTTTATATTTGTATTTTTGTATTTTTATATTGTAAATTACGGCAACTTATATTTTATTTTATTGTATATTTTATTTAATTCTAATTCCACTTGGTACTGCTAGTTTATGTACCCTTAGTATAGATAGTCCACATATTTAAATTTTAGGTTCCTATATGTCTATTGTATGCACCTTCCTGCCAAAGCAAATTCCTTGTCTGTGCAAACTTTCATGGCGAATAAATCTGATTCTGAAAATTCCTCTTCTCTTGAACCAAAGGTCCAGTTGACTTGAAATTTTTAACATTTATGTATAATTGATGTATTTCAAAACGTTGGGACAATTGAATAAAATACAAAATTGTATTTTTTTTTTAAGTACCCTGCAAAGTTTCACCTTGCTATGTGAAAATATGACTGAATTACAGCTGTTTAAGATGGGACCAAATCCAAAAGTCCAGATCTGGGAATGGCTCAATTGGATGAGATGTGCTGGTAAATGAAGGGTTGTAGGTTCAAAACCAGTCAAAGGCATAGTTTTCTTCTTTAAAAAAAAAGAAAATTCTGACAGAAGGGTTTCTAGTCTTCTGGTCAATCCTCCGATTGTAAAACATAGCAATGAGTGTTTATTTGAGCCCATCACAACACTGCGATCATCTGTTTAGCAAGACTGTGGAATTGAAGACAGCGACGCACCACACATTAAATACATTATTTAATGTGACATTACTTACTGTACATGCAAGTCTTGATTTGCTTAACGCTAAATGTAACCTACATGTGCTGCTAGTACACCACGGCACAATACTGGCTGTGCAACAGCACATCTATGCACGTTGTATCCATGCGTCGTTGCTAACGTGTGCTGACGTTATGACGTAGGCTAGCACTGAGTACCCTTTGTTGACAAAAGGCACTTTTTGCCACCAAAACGTAATTTCAACTTAAACCATGCAACGGAACGTAAATAAAAATACAAGCAACTCAATCGCTAGCAAGACAAAACTTTTGACATCAACGTTGTCTATGTAGTCCAAATATTGACAGATCCTTAGGGGTGGGAAAATAAATAATAATATGTGAGAGAACAATGGTTGTGCTCGCCGAAGGCGTGAGCACACTGTGGTGGAAATTTTGAATATAGTTACAATGTATGTGTTTTATATATATATATGTAATGTAATGAATTGGGACTTTGAAGGATGCAAGCTCTGTAGAATGGATGTAGCAGTTGGTCTTAAGGTATTTATGGTGTTGTTTTATGATACCTACCTAAGAGCCAGAGGGTCTTAGTTGGGTCTGGGAGATGGTTATCAGTTGAGCGAGCTGACCTAACCTTTTGGCCAAGGAGATGGCCAAGTCAGACATCCTGTTTGTGTATCATTAACCATCTCCAAGGAGCTGTGACATCAAAGAACTGTGGGACACTTGATGTGGAGTCAAACTGTCACTGAGCAGTGCTGACCAATCACAGAGACCGCTATATTGATGGATTGACCATCGGAAGAACCATTTGTTCTAAGTTTATATAAGGCAGGGTTTTAGGGTTGTTCTTCACCACTCTCTCGAACGACCTGTAGGTATTTCGCTATGACGGGTCCAGAGTACTCTGTTAATTCTTAATTTGTACAAACTTAATAAATTGTATTGAAACCGCCATCTTGACTATTCAGATCTACACAGTGCCACTAGAATTCTTCCATTACACACACCCAACAAACAACAACATTTGCTAGGCTAAAAATAACTTAAATCTCGCGATAAAAAAATTAACGCCATTAAAATGGGTTTGCGTTAACATTAATAACGCGTTTAACTGACAGCACTAATATATATATATATATATATATATATATATATATATATATATATATATATATTAGTTTAAGTTATTTTTAGCCTAGCAAATGTTGTTGTTTGTTGGGTGTGTGTAATGGAAGAATTCTAGTTCCAAGCGCAGCTCCCCCTGTCAATGATCTAGCACCCCCTCAGCACCTGCATAAAAAATTGGCGCCGCCCCTGCCCGGGGTTTATTGTAACTGGTGTTGGAAAACACATGTAGTAGGGCAGAATAGAGGAAATGGGCAAAGGGTGCTGGTGTGGAAAGTCCCCAAAAACTGCAGAATGGGAAGAAAATATTAGATGGCATTGTATCGAGGCCCAATTTGAGAAGAAGCCATAGGATATTTACAATTGTAGTATGCCATTAGATCGGTTTTAAAAGTTCAGGGGTGTAATTTGTTGGATATGAAGCCCCCACTCCAGAGACAGTTGGTGACAGAGAGGTGCAGACATTAAGTTAAACAGTCATGCGTTAAGAGTAGAGTAAAAAATAGAGACTAAATGGATGTTGAAACTCAGTGCTCTGAGTTGGTGCATGTCAGTTTAGGTAAAGGTAGCCTTTTAAACCTCTAGGTTTAAAAACAATTCTCTTTTATACATTTATAGTTGGATTTGACATTTAACAGACATTTAATTAATTTAGTAAGTTCTTTAACTCAAACAACCATAACACAGTACATATGGTATACAAAGCTGCAGTCAGATTTGGCGAAATTGTCAGCTTGGATGTTATCTTTACATATAGATGGGGTCTTGTGTTTACAAACAATGAGGATGCGCACGCAGCTTCAAGGCAGAAAGACGCGTTCCATTTCACTTTTACTGTACCCTACACTTTTAATGTTCCCGCCACCCCCCCCCCTCCCTTTCTGAATAAAGTTTGATTGATCTGATTTGTTGATTTCTGTTGCTATGAAAACCAGTTTAGCCAAGCTAACTAACATTGTTTTTAGCTAGCTTGCATTACCATTCAATCCCTAACAAAACATTTGTAAAAATAGCTTGCTAATCGGGCAGAATTGGTTCATGCAGGAGACTCCGAGACCATAGCGCGTCACTAGCATCTCGTCACATCACGCAGTCGGGGAACACCTTCTTAGCAGCGCGAGTTATTACCCAATTTCCCTCAAACGGAGTTGTGCTTTAACAATCATTAAACCTTAATGTGCACCAATGATTCAATTACTACTAGCATCAGTTTGTTGTCCAAACACCTTGCTAATCGGGCAGAACAGGTTCATGCAGGAGACTTCGAGACCTTAGCGTCACTAGCATCTTGTCATATCAGCAGTCGGAGCACAGCTAGATAATCAGCGTCAGCGCCCTTGGGTACCCAGCATGCAATGTGGGATGTCAAAAAACGAAAAGACTTGTGGAAAATAGTTTGGTTACAACAGCCGTGCCAGGGATTTCAGTTGTTGTGTTTGTTCAGTTAGATGTTTGTAATGTTATTGTTTGTTAGTTAATATAATCTTGTTGGTCACCCTGATTGTGCATGTTGTGTAGTTGGGACAAGAGAGTCGGCTGCTGTTCTATCACAAGCTATTCTCGCAAGCAGCTGAACATTAGCTCTGCCCTAGCCCAGTTGCCCACATGACTACTTTTAATTGTGGATTGACTGAGATTCTGGAAAGATTTTCGGTAACCCTTCCTTTTACAGTCCCTTAAGTACTAGGTATTTACGTAGAAAACAAAGGGTATGTTTTGTGTATTACCGATTGGTACCAAGGTGGTAAATACAGAGATAATTCGAAGTATTTACCCATTAACTAAATACGAACTTCCTGGTTATTACTGGGTAATTTTCACTGGTAATAATTAGGTAAAGACAGAAAACAAAACTTAGCATTTACCTGGAAACTTATAAATATTAAATGGTAAATGGACTGCATTTATATAGCGCTTTTCTACCTTAGCGGCACTCAAAGCGCTTTACAATGTTTGCCTCTCATTCACCCATTCATACTCTCACTCACACATACCGACGGCAGCGAGCTACCATGCAAGGCGACAGCCTGCCCATCGGGAGCAACTTGGGGTTCAGAGTCTTGCTCAAAGATACTTCGGCACATGACCTAGGTGGAGTCGGGGATCGAACCGCCAACCTTGCGATTAACAGACAACCCTCTCTACCCCGAGCCACAGCCGCCCCAATAAATATTACTATTTAAATACCGCTGGTAGTAAGTTGGTAACTACAGGAGATACATATGGTAAATATGTATCTCCTGGATGCATGCTCGGATGAGCATGCACCCCTACACATCAATGGATCGGAAGTGGAGAAGGTCAGCTGCTTCAAGTTCCTCGGGGTGAACATCAGCAATGACCTCACCTGGTCTGTTCACACGGACAAGGTGGTCAAAGCGGCCCGTAAGCGCCTCTTCTTCCTGAGGAGACTGAAGAAGTTTGGTATGGACTCAGTCATCCTCACTAACTTTTACAGATGCACTATCGAGAGCATTCTGACTGGTTGTATTACAGTGTGGTATGGGAGCTGCACAGACAGGGACCGCAAGGCCCTACGAAGTGTGGTCCGTTCTGCTGAGTTCATCATCGGCAGGAAGCTCCCAGCCCTACAGGACACCTACCACACACGTTGCCTAAGGAAAGCCGGCAGGATTCTAAGAGACTGTTCCCACCCATCCTTCAGTCTCTTTACCCCGTTGCCTTCTGGCAGGCGTTACCGCAGCATCCGGTCGCGCACACGCAGACTGGACAACAGTTTCTACCCAAGGGCCATCAGGCTTCTGAATGGACACTGATATGGACATTGATTTACTGCACACTAGTCACTTATACACTGTCACTTTCAGCTACTGGTTGCACTATCAGTAACATTGCACTACTGTACCTCACTGTACCTCGCCACTAGGCTCCTGTATGGTCATTGACTTAGTCACTGATCTGCAAATTTGCACTATTGTACTGTACTCCACTTAGGTTAGAATAGGTTATAGGGTTGAAACAGGTTTTATGTGCATTTAGGGTTAGTATAGTACACTATTTATTGTTATCTGTAATTTAGGAAGTTTTAGTATTAGGGTTAGTATAGTCGATTATTTATTGCTATCTGTATATTTATGAAGTTTCACTTATTTAAGCTCAGCATAGATGTAAATTATGTTCCGTGTACTTATATGTTATGTCATGCCAGGTGCTTGCGTTGTCTTGTCTTAAGAATTTCAGTGCCCAGTCTAACCTTGTGTTGTTCTGTGTACCTGACAAATAAAAGACTTGAACTTGAACTTGAACTAAATTATAATGTGTTATTGGGTAAATATCACTGCTACTAAGTAGGTAAAGACGGCCAAGCTACCAGTTTACCAATCGGTAACCCAGCTAACACATGACGTTGCGGCAACGTTGCCAGTAAGTGCTCAGATGGTAACCCGCGACGTTACCTTCTGGCAACGTCGTAGCAACGTTATAAAGGGAATGTTGTCAGTTGGTCCCATGGACAACATTGCCGCAACTTCGTACCTTGGTCGGCTGGTTACGTTATTTTTAGTCCCATGGACAACGTTGCCGCGACGTTGTACCTTGGTCGGCTGGATACGTTATTTTTTGGTCCCATGGACAACGTTGCCTCGACGTTGTACGTTGGTCGGCTGGTTACGTTATTTTTGGTCCCGTAGACAACGTTGCCGCAACGTCGTACTTTGGTCGGCTGGATACGTTAATTTCGTACCTTATATGTTTGAGCTGTCTAATTCAAAATCACCTTAAATTAGTTACGAAATGCTTTGCTATCTATATTACTCCTAAGTATTATAGCTAGCACAGAGGTGCAATTACAATTCCCATTGAGAAAAAGGTTTTCACGGCCATTCTTCATGAATTGAGTATGTTAAATTTTTTGAGGAATACTGTTTACACCGATGCAATAACAATTTACTGTAAAAGCGCTTGACTTATCTCTTCTCTTGATAACAGGATGTATAATGTCGTGGAGAAGGACTGGTTGGGATTGTAGCCCAATGCTGGACCTTTAAAGAAAATGGGGTAAGTATACCTTAAATCTATAAGAGTATCATGTCATTAATTCTTCCAAGTTGTACATGACAACTGTTTTTGGATTACGTTTATTCGTTTTAACATCAATATCAATATGCTAATACTATGTACATAAACTACATTCCACTTTAATTTCTGTACAGATTATCCTACCACCGTCACCCCCTAGCACTGTGTCCCTGGGAAATGATGGTAAAGTGATGAATGACCGTTTATAACAGTTACAATAATTGTATGAGCCATGGCAACCCTAAAGGCTATGTTTTGAAGCAAAAGCATGATTTAAAACTTTTGCATCACCAAATGCCATACCCCTAGGTGTCAACTCTGGTCTGGTGGAGGAGAACCCATTGGGGGGCCCAGGAAAACAGCTGGCAGCCAGGCAAGTGCAAATATAAGACACTCAAAAAAATACTCCAATAAACAATTGCCAACTCATTGTAAGGCATACCTAAGTTGTTCTGATCGTGGGGGAAGCATATTTGTCAAAACAACAAATGTTGTCATACTAATGCTTTGTATACCCCATTCAGCTGTACCATCTTGGGCAAAGACCATTCAAGGTAACATTTGTTATTTACATCAATGTTACAGCTAATCTAGTAAACTCGTTTTATTTGTCCGTAATTACAGACACATTACAGGTTATGCTCCGGAAGATGGAGACATTGGAGGAGAACCAGCGAGAGGCTCTCCTATTCAGGCGACTACAGGGCAGACACACTGAAGAGGTGCCAGTGATGGACCTACAGGTGGCCCAAACACAGGCTGAACTCCAAGACCTTGGAGTTCCGAAAGAGAGTGGTAGGTGTTTGGAGATGCCATGAACTATGGCTTATCATCATGCATTCAAATTGGTGCTGACAATAAGTTCATGACTTCTAATTGCAGACGCTGTGATGAAGTGGAAGACGGGACTGGGAGAGAAGGCTGTGGAGAACAAGCAAGGTGAATGAATCATGATTGCAGCTTCCATATCCAACCTTTCACATGGCTATGTGACAAAAAACTAGAATCCCATAATATTTTTTGGAGGATTTATATTATTTCAGATGTGATTTTTTATGACTTGTATAGCCCCTTTCACACATGCAATTATGTTGATAGGACACTAACTTATTTTGTGCTTCATTGTCAACAGACAAGACCTGTAGCGGGGACTGGCAGAAGATTTTAATTCACTGTTTGGCACTTTGTTTGAAATAAAATGACTGTTGATGAATGTTACATGGTAATGCTGCCTCGTTTATGATTAGCTTGAGTTAGGCTACACATCACACAAACATAGTCCTCCTAAAGTTGGCTACCATGTAGCCTATTATACAAGAACAAGTAGAATTTGGGGCAAATGAGGTCTGCATATGAACCACCACAATATAAGCAGTAGAATTGAGAAATATAGGTTACTTAATTAACGTTCCAGTTACGGACTGGCAACGTCACAAAATTATGTTGCTAGGAGGTCGCGGTTACGGACTGGCAACGTCACACAAATTATGTTGCCAGGACGTCGCGGTTATGGACCGGCAACGTCACAAGATTACGTTGCGGTTACCTTCTGGCGTCCCACAAATGCACGGTCCCGCAACGTCGCCAAAGACTTCCGTCACAATGTTAATTGAGCAAATATTTATCACCCTGGCACACACTTCTGGACTAACAAAGAAGTTCTCATGGGAGTCTACATGTCCTAAACTGGTGCCACGTAGTTTACAAAACCTACTACCCTCATCTATTATACTGGATCATCCAATTCTGCCACGACATGAGTATTCTACAACATCTTAGAAAGCTTCTGTTGGAAAAATTGAAGATGTAACACATTTATCCTGTATAAGAATGATTCTGTGTTCAGTATTCCTTGGGTGCAAAGAGAGGCCTAACCCCAAATCTGAACTCTGGGTAAACATACAGGACCCTTATCTTGGGGCTGAGGACTTAGAAGAAGGGGGTTGGTTTGGTTGTTTTAAGGAGATACTTTGTGACGAGGACTATAGGTGGAGACGCAAGGTCTGGTGACCATTTGTTGACACCTATGTGAAGGAGTTTACGACCCCAGGACCGGAGATCCTGTTGTTGTGTTTCAATCAGGGTTGATGTCGTAAACACGCACACACTCACACACGCACGCCAGGTCTATGCAAGGAGCCAATGAAGAAGAGCCATGGGATATTTGCATGCCTTTGTCTTAACCAATGACTGTAAAGAGCGGGGTTGCTTAAATAGGTAGCTAGCACAACATGCTAGCAGACAAACTTGTAGCACAATGGCGTGTGATGTTTTTGTCTCCTTGTGAGCCGGCCGCAAGCAATAAAGCTTTCTTAAACTTGTTCACCGACTGACTGTGCAATGCTTAATAGGTTAATATTTCTGACACAATGGTCCTTCGGAGCCGGATTTCAATATCCTTTCCATCATCCAGGAAGAACTGAAATCGTGCACAATGGAGAAAGAACTCGCAGCAAATAATTGTTGTTTAAAAAGAGTTGCCCTCCAATGAGTTTTTCCCTGGGGGATGGAAGGTGACGAAATTTTGGACTAGGCACAGCTTTCGATGGACAAGGTAAGAATAAATTGTATATATAGTCGAAGAATATACCGCGAGGGATGAAACCTCTGCAGTGAAGTCGTTAAAGACTAATCACTGGTTATAGCCGACTTTTGTGTTCCCCTGAGAGAAAAATTCCACAGTGTAGTCGGAAGAGATGCACTCTGGTCCTATATTTGCTAAGACCCGGTTAAAATCCAGTGCAGCTAATATAGGGCGTCATATTTTACTGAGACCGGTATTGGTGGCGTATCAGTGAACTAAGTCATTTTGCTTAAACCTATAGGTGAAGCGAAATGTTTTGAAAACTGATGCAGGAGAAATACTGGTGACGTAAATAGGCGGGGTTATAATTACTAAGAATGTGGTGACGGGAGAACCGGGCAGCAGAATTAGTTATGACCTGACCGACCAGAACTGAGATATTTGAAATATATCTGAGTTTGGTGGTAGTCAAATACCTAACCAAATGGAAAGATTTTTGCTAATTTCTGTGAGAATGCCATTGAAGTAAATATAACCTGTAAGTTCACAGCCTTATTGAGGAGGCTACAGAAAAGAATATACTCCGTCGAAAATAATGATGAGCCAGTCCGAGGGACTGAAGTGTATACATGGGGAACCAGGTCGAGACTGAAGCGCGATTGTTAAGGCCTAATTTTTATGTTGAAGTTAAAATAGTACTAATTGTTGATAGAATTGTAAATATCGAGGTTCTGTTGTAAATATAACCATGGGGAATTGTTTTACATGTTGTAAGAGTAGAATTGTCCCTAGAAAGAAATCCGAAGGCTGACATGATTCTAGCGAATTTGCCAGTCCGCTGTCTGTTGAACCAAGTCTTTTACAAATTTCTAGGATAGCTGGGATCTGAGAGGAAAAAATCCAGGCTGTGACTTTGTTAGCTAATATAGCTAATAGCTAATGGTGAAAACGTGGAGGAAGTGCATTTTACTCTGACCTGAGACAGTCCAGGAAGTTAGATTTGCAACTATGGCAACGACATTTGTAGCTAACAAACTAACAGACTGACTCAACAGCGATGGCGGCGGGTACAGGCTAGTAAAGGAATTGCAACTTGACATTTGAGATCCAGGATGAGTAACCGCATGACGCATGCGCAGACGGAAATTGAGAAATTGACAAAGACGCAAATTTAGAGAAATAGATGAATTTGGAGCGAATTTTACATATTAATTTGGTTACTTTTGAAATATGTTACGTGGTGAGCATTTTGATACATTTGCTAGTAAGATTTTTGGTTGTTTGGGTACATTTTATATGAGTTACAGAAAATCCGAGGAGAGATGGAGAAAGGTGGGGGCTAAAAGAGTCCCGTTACGTTGAGATCTTACAAAGGTGATGCCAGAGGGTATAGTTCTGCTTAATTATGTGAGTATTATTGTTGAAAGATGAGTCCGTTTAGATGAATTCGAAGTTTGGTGGTTACAAATGCGTGATCAACATTTGTTATAATTCCTAGCCAAACAGGGAGGTTTTTTGAAGCCTTTCCGACTAGAACTTGTATTTATAAGCGGCATATCTGTGATGGTAGCCTATTCAATAAAAATGCTGAAATTAAGTCCCTGGTACACAAATTAGTTCTAATTGGATTGGAAAAGTTATACTTTAGCGAAATTAAGTGAATAGGAGGTAAACGCCAACCAGCTGTGTTGGTCAAAGGAAAAAGAGAAAAAATGTTTTTTCCCAGAGCGCTTTGCTGTTTGTCTCGAGTTCCAACACGCGCTGAGAGGCTGTGTGTTTGATTCGAGTTTGAAAATGCGCGCTGATAGATATTGTTTATTTGAATTGATTCATTGGGTAAAAACTACGAGTAATTGAGAGTGAGAAGACTAATACATTAAATCATATACAAACTACTAAATATTCAAATTAAATATTTTCATTTTGGGTTAATTTGGTCCGCAAATTTGAGATTTGAAGAATTGTCCGTGCATTACGCATGCTGAGTAATGGATGACAAATAATATAGGAATATTCAAAGGAGTATTCTGTATTACATGCTTTAATAAGACTTTTGACAAGTTAAAGAATAAGGTTTTGTGTTTTACGGGCTTATGTTACACTTGTTAAATTGTGAACTTAAGGGCTTAGAAAGGAAAAGGGGGAATTTATATTTTATTTTGTCTTAAGGGCATTGTTTGATTGACGTGATTGCAAGTCGTAGCGTAATTCTAGCATGAATTACTTATTCTAAGAGCAGTTGTAACGGTCTGAACATGGATTTCATGAAACAAAGTTAGGATAACGATAGTTTAAAGCAAATTCAAATATGGGTCAGAGAATTAGTAGAAGGTTAATTTTGAAATCAAATGGCGAGATTCATTCGATAATTGCAACCTTGTGTTTTATGGGAACTTATGGGAAGTTTGTGTACAGACAGGAAGGTTGTTTTTATTTGGCAAAGGAATGTGGTTTGTTTAAGGGTTTGATTTTATTTGAAATGTAACTTTATTTTCAAATAACCACGTGCACATCAAATATCCATTGACATGGAATCAATTGATGGCACTTTTCCAGTTTTGGTTATTTTAAAGCTGTGTTTTTCACAAATGTTTTATTTTGGTTTAAGGAAATGTGAAATATTATGAGGAAGCGATTACAAAGTTACATAAAAGATTGGTTTAGAGTGGATCATGGAAAGTTTATGGAATGAAGCAAGAGAACGTTTTGTGGATGTGAAGAGATGATTGGTTTAAACACTTTGATGTTCTGAAAAGGGAACTATGCATATATTTGTGTATGTATATGGGAAAACATTTAAAGTCAAAATAGTAAAATCTAGGGTTTTTAAGAGTTTTGTTAAAGGTATTAGAAGCAATTTGGTTAAAAATGAGAAAGAAAATAACTAAAATATACTTTTATTTGGAGTTTGATTATCTTTTTGATTTTAAGTTTTATATGGATGTTTTATTAAGAGCCTGGCATACTGTTTGGGATAAACAGTTAGGCTGTGATAATGTTGTATTAATAAATGATTATTAGTGCATAAAAAGGGTTATTATAACGTTGAGTTCTGAAATAATTTGGGAAGACTCATTAAGTCTGAAATTATGGTTATGATGGTTTGTACTAATTAGCTTGTTTTGGACGGCAGCCAAAGCAAGTTATGAAGTTCTACCTATCTGACCTTTTATTTAAAAAAAATATATATAGTTGGGGAAATGTTTGGTTAATGGCTACATTAAGAACATGTGGTACATTTCATTTAAGAAGCATACAGATTCAATTCTGGTTTGGGATAATGACAATGGGTTTTATCATATCTTTGAGAAAAAGAGGTGTGATTTGATAAAAAGAGTATTCTGAAACAATATAGGTCTTAAACTTAACTGTTTTCAAAGAAAGAAAAGTTTTGAAAGTAATGAGATTAACAGTTGATTTCCTAAGGAAGGGAACAAAGAAACAGATTGTCATTTCTAGGCATGACCAATAGGAGTTTAATATCAAATGATGATGTATTGTCTTGTTCTACATGTGTTTGCTCAACAAAAAGAAATGTGAAGGGAAAAATACTAAGCGGATTGAAGTCTTTCCCAGTCCTATAGCAGGGGTATTAACACAATTTGAAATGATTTATGGAAGAACATATGTCATGTAAACTTGTTCACCGACTGACTGTGCAATGCTTAATAGGTTAATATTTCTGACAGCTTCAGGAAATGTAGGCCTATTTTTGAGGTGGTGAAAGAACTGTGTAAACCAGGGGTGTCAACTCATTTTCACCGAGGGCCACATCAGCATTATGGTTGCCCTCAAATGGCCAGTTGTAACTACGATGTAATAATGTTTACGATGTAATAATGTTTACGATGTAAAAACATTGTTTTTAGCTGTAGCTTTTGTGAACATATTCTGCTGCGATTGCAGTCCGCCTTTTAATTCTTGGACAATCTGCTGTTTTTCTTGGAGGCTAAATTTGCCATATTTATCTCTGTGTTTGGTGTCAAAATGCAGACAGAAATTGTACTCTTTAACGATGACATCGCCTCATAACACAAAATACAGTACCAGTCAAAAGTTTGACACATTTTCCCATTGAACTTAAACGGTCAGCAATGTTTTCCGAAGCCATAATTGTGGCAGTATTGCCCTTCTTGGGGATAAGTAAAAAAGAAACTCAAAAAAGCCAGTTACGCTGTCGAAAATAACACCGCTCTGCTAGTTTACACTTATTTTTGTAACATAACTTCTGTTTCACGATCATGTCGTCTGGGCTGCTTCTGTTCTCCATGTGCGTGCACAATCTAGGTTTATTCAGGTCTGGTTTGCATTCGTTGAACAGCTTGAGCCTCAAGTCTAAGATGATGTTAACCAGGGCTGGACTGGCCATCTGGCATTTTCCCGGTAGGTCAACTCACTTTTGGGCCGAATCGCCGATATAATTTATATGCCGTTTTTTGCCGCACCGGCCCATAAAGAACTGACAGGGGCCCATTGGTTAATTTTCTTTATTGGCACTGGCCTGACCCAATCAAATCCAGATACCCCACTCCAGGCCACAAATTTACGAAGCCGATTGGTCAGGGGATAGGACCTGTACCAATGGGGCTACGTTACCTTGCGTAAGTATGTATGCCTGGCCAATGAATGCTATTGAAGGGCGGGTCTTGGCGTGGCCATAGTGGGATTCATAATATCGCCTCCAGCCAGCCCTGAGACACGAGCTGTAGTAGGCTAATGCTTATGCTGGAAGTTTATCATCGTTAAAATGGACAAACGACCTCCAAAGTGCAAGGGAGGTGCAGAAAAATTAAGGGAGAAAAAGATAAATCTACAGGCGAATGCCTCAAAATGTGCAAACTATTTTGGCCATGTTTGGAGCTACAGCTGCTTCAACATCAGCATTACCTGTAGAGCAGTGGTTCTTAACCCTGTCCTCAGGGAACCCCTGTCCTGCATGTTTTAGATATTTCTTGGCTCCAACACACCTGATTCAAATGCATGTTCGTTACTACTAGGCTTCTACAGAGCTAGATAACGACCCATTTATTTGAATCAGGTGTGTTGGAGCAGGGAAACATCTAAAACGTGCAGGACAGGGGTTCCCTGAGGACAGGGTTAAGAACCACTGCTGTAGAGGAAGGAGGAGAGGTGGCTGGCTCAGAGAAGCAGAAACAATATACTAACAGGGTCAGGGAAGAAGCCGAGGAGGAGGAGAGTGACCATGACAGGGCCATGGGAGCGAGTGAGGAAAAGATGGGAGAGTAGTTGACAACGTGGTAAGGAGTAGACAATTTAACAGGGACTCTCAGGAAGGGAGGGAGGCTGTGTGTGTGTGTGTCCACACACACACTGTGTGGACACACAGTGTGTGCCATCTCGGATTTTTTATTTAGGTTGTGAAAGTCTTTGTAATTTGAGCGAGTGCAGGTCGCCCGTGAGACTGCCTAGGCGGCAGCCATGCAAGCGTCATAGTAGTTTAGTATTTTCATAGTTCGGTCAATTCTACACCACAACACAGAAGGAGGGCAATGTTATGACGATATGACTATTGTGAAGACAGCCAGAAGGTGAGATTTTAATGTAGGTTGCTGTAAAAACGTTGATTGGTTTGCTACGTGAGAGCCCCGTCAGCCTCCGTTGACGATTGCGTCAGCTGTTGTCGATCTTTGATGAGTATTTTCTTAATTTCGTACCAGGGTCAATTCTACATCAAAAATCAGAAGGAGGGCAGTGTTATAAAGATATGGCGATTGCGAAGACAGCCAGCGCGTCAGCATAGTTTTGTGATTTGTGTAAAACTTTGAGTGAGACCGCGTCTTGTTTTGACGTTAGCCTCAGAGTCAGACTCCGCTCGCCCACGGCAGTGTGTAGTAGGCTACTGTCTTCAATGTCCCAGCTATGGCTAAACTTTATTATGTCAAAAGAAACATTCTCATTTCCGGCGCTTTCAAACAATCAGTGAAGTTAGCAGACGGTACTGTTTGAATCGCAATTCCATCTGAAATTTGGCACACTCTTTGGGGCCAGTCCCCTCATCAATTTCACCAAGTTTCATGTCTCCATTTCAAACACTCTAGCGCCACCAATGGGTCAAAGTTGAAGGTGTGTTTACACACTTTACTTTTGAACCACATGTCTCATTTTCAAAAAATGAGGTATCGTTGTATTCCCTGGATCAAGACGAGTCCAACGCACTCTATGACGTCATACCCAGTTATATAGATTCTCCGCCATTTTGAATGTTAAGGAAAAGCGTTTTTTCGTGTCTCCTCCTACAATTTTTGTAGCCTCACAAAAGTTATCGTATGGATTTTTGATTTTCGAAATCGTTTGTTAGTTACAGCCAATCAAATTGAGCAACTGATCTGGAAAAAGGGAAGTGAGGTCATATCTTAGTCAATCTTTGATGCATTGACTCCAAACTTGGTGTATGGACTCAGGAACCTCTTATTGAGAGGTCTGAGACAGGTAGTGCTATTTGACCTCTAGGGGGCACTACAATAGGCAGGATTGTGTGTTGACCAATAACTGTTGATTTGTTTGTCTTATTTAAGTGATTCCTTTGTCTCCTGATATCTTAGTAGATCCCGTGTCTGACACGTTAACTTGTGATACCAGCCAAATTGATGTGGCCGCCATTTCGAATGAATATAACGTTTTTTCGCTACCCCTCCTATAAAGTTCAATCTCAGTACAATTTTCACCAAATTTGGCACAGATCCTCTTCAGACCAAGCCTCACAAAATACATCACGTTTTTTTGATTTTCTAAACCTTTTCACTGGAACAGCCAATCAAAGTCGTCACCCAAGCCACCATAAAAGAAGTGAGGTCATATCTCAGCACCTCTTTACTGCATTGACACCAAATTTAGTATAAGGATTAGGATCTGTTCTAAAGAGGTCCAATAGGTCATGCCATTTCACCTCTAGGTGGCGATCTAACCGCTAGGGGGCAATCCCTTGTCTGACACATGTTAACTTGTGATACCAGATTAATTGATGCGGCCGCCATTTTACGTTTTATAAAAACTGTTTTCCCTATTCCTCCAACAAAATGTTCCAATATTCACCAAATTTGGCACAGATTATCTTCAGACCACAATCACATTGACATGTCAAAATAGGCCTGAATTACAGCTGTTTAAACTTGGGCCAAATCTGACAACCGCTTGCCAGTTGAAAAACTGCTTATATTTTTACACAGTAACTGAACACAGTAATTTCCAGCACTGAGAATAGCTCACTAGGATAAATTGGTGTCCTGGCAAGGGCAACGTAAGAAGTTCAAATCCAGCCAAAGCCAACGAGCCTGCCATGTCACTGTTTTTTTGTTTAGCGAGACTGTAAGCCACTGCAAAGTAAGCCAGGTACAACTAGGGATGGGTATCGAGAACCGGTTCTTGTTTAGAACCGGTTCCCAGTGAACCGTTTCCTTGGAATCATCAGCCAAATTCTAACGATTCTGCTAACGGTTCTCTGTGCCGCAAACTTTTATAGTTTATTCAGACTGCAGCAAACTTGGCAACTAGGCAGAAGCGTTCTAAAGTTTGGTTGTACCGATCCGATACTAAGATCGGATATCGGCCCCGATATTGACAAAACGATCACATATGTGCGACGCTACTCGTTCTACACTGTAGATTCGTTGAGCTGCAGGAATTCGGCGTGCTCCTAGCGTTGTGCTTTTGGATGTGCTTGATTAAATTGGTACTATTGTACTTTGCAGTACTACCACCACCCCTCAAAACATTTACTTTGCAGACATTGCAAACAGCCGACAAACTAGTTGGCGTTGCAAGCATGAAATATCTCCACACAGCCAACTCTTTAGCTCGCTCCATGTTGCTGTTAAGTTTATCTGTCCACTGGTTGGACACGAGCTGTACACCGCACGGTGCAATGCTTCGAGCTAAAAACGTCCATGGTTCACACACCAGCGACAACGAATAAATACGATTTTTTTTTATTTTTTTTTATTTATTTTTTTACATGTTTACAATGTTTGGTTACTGTTTGATTACTATGTTTGACCATTACACTATTTTGTTTCTACTGCTACATTTTATTTATTTTAATACATTTGATTACATTCTATTTTCGCATTTTGAATGAAATTGTTTTTTAAATAACAAATAAATAAGAATTCAGTACATTACATCTGTTATGTCTTAGTTAGATAAGTCTGGTGCCAAATTTAGTCTCTTCCACATGATGGAAGGAAGGTATAAGGTGGGAGGTATCGGATCGGTATCGATATCGACAGATACACAAAGCCCAGGAATCGGTATCGGGACTGAAAAAGTCGGATCGGTGCATCCCTACTTGTAACGCGTGTAAAAAGTCTATTTTGTCGAAGGGAGGAAATGCCACAAATATGAAGAAGCATTTGAACACACAGCATGGAATGAAGTTACTGGAATGTCATGTGTTCGATGCACGCAGCAGCGCAGCTAACGTTCGCGCTTCATAAAGGTGAGCTAAACTCCTCAAAAGTGATCACAACCACTTGTCACTGTGTGAAGCAATTTGCCTTTATTGTGTGTAGTCGATCAAGTTATCTTCTGTCCCGTCGTTTGAAGCATACATTTTTGCTCCGACATTCGTTTCCCATTATTGATCACTTCACGTTAATTATCGGAGGGCGTGTGTTATCAGCAAACGTTGGCGTTGTCGTGTTAACCCAATATTAGCTAAACTGAGCGACACTGTCATATTATATGATTTGACCTTGGCTGAACATGGAAGATTCTATAGCTAAGCTAGCGTAGCTATAACTGACATAGCTTAGCTATAGAATCTTCCATGTTCAGCCAAGGTAGAATTGTAGAAGAAGAGCAACGACAAAATGTAAATGTACATACTGTATATGGTGTGTAGCATTATAGAAAATTATATAAAAGAAAATGTATGTAAATTAACCCGTTTGTGCTCTTTCCCCCCCCCCCCTTGCCCAATAAGAATCAATAAGAGAATCGATAAGGAATCAAATCGATAAGCAGGAATTGATGGAATCAGAATTGTTAAAATCTTATCACTACTCATCCTTAGGTACAACGCAGTCGCTAGCTACCTGTAGTCTAGCTGTGTATAGTCATGGCAATCCTCACACAAACTATCAAAATTATTTTAGATTTTCGAAACGGTTTGATCGGTACAGCCAATCAAAATCTGCGGCAAAGCCGGCAAACAGGAAGTTGGGTCGTATCAGCAAATCTTTGATGGATTAAAAGCTGCATTTACTCAGAACCCTGTTCTGATAATGTCTAAAATGTTTTTTGTTCATTTTACCTGCTTTACCGGTTTGGCCACCTCATTGCTGCTTGCAGCTATATTTATCATTATGGTTTTGTTTTAATTGTAGGTATATATCTTGCAAGTAATTGGTTGTGGTATTTCCCAGCCAATTACCTCTCTTTCTCTCTTTGTCTAGTCATGCCAGGTTGTTGAGATAGAAGTCAAGGAGACAGCCAGGGAAGAACAGGCTATAGACTACTTTGCCTGTCCTGATCCTGCAAACATTTTTTAAATATCATCCCAAACAAGACACGAATAACCCCAATACAATATCAAATATCTATAATAATAAAAAATTTACAAATACCATAAATATACAAATCATAACTCTAAAAATGAATGAATTATTTAAGTGTAAGATCAACAGATGAGTCTTCAGACCCCTCTTGAAGGTTCCAAACGATCACATGAACGCAGAACACTAGGCAACTCATATCATAGAATGCACGCATATTTTAAGAGGACTGTCTGCAGGGAATGTGTCTGACCAATCACAGTGGGTGTGGGCCTCCTGGGCCAAAAATGCCAGGGACGATTTTTAGTCCGATTTTTAGTCCAGCCCTGATGTTAACGTAAACAAGGCTTTTTGGTGTAACGAAGACTTTGTAAGCAACGTTGATGGAATAACCCCCCTGTGTGAAAGCATGAAAAGGTTTAGAATCTTTCAAGGGGAATTTATCTAATACCAACACTCATATCTTCTTCAACTATTTTCAATTTCAATACATGCCATCAGTTGAAAGTTTACTTTACTTGTGTTTTGAAAATGCACAAGTAATGATGGTGAGCCTAGGCATTGTTACACCTTATATGCAATTCATGAATGTGTTGTATTTTACTTACTGACATCCCCGTTGAGGATTAGGATATTGCCGAACTGCTGGGAGTGCATGATCTTAATGTTCTGGTAAGCAGAGTCCTCATCATACACAACCCGGTCTATGTCATACTCCACCAGCCTGCCGTCAGCAGTGGGCCAGTATCGATCAACAACAGCCCCTCGTGTAAGAGCAGGCAGCCTTAGGAGAGAGCAAAGGGAGAGGGGAAGACATATCAAGTATTTTTCTCAACAGCTATCTGATGAGACATCCCCTTGTTCTGTTTGTATTTGTTTTGTACACACCATGGCTTATTGTAGAATTATTCAAGCTAAAAAGCTCTTAAGATTGTTAAAAACAGACCTTACTTTGACAGTTCTACATTTCCTATGGGCTTTCATATGCAACTATGTGATGTTTTGCAATTTTTGGGGGATATTTATCACAAAAGGCATACCTCTTGATCCTCCTAATGTTGCCATGTAGGAGACTCTTCAGCTTCTTTTCCAGCGCATTCAAAAGCTAGGACAAAAGAGGAAGAGGTAATATGAGTTATGTATGGTAGGTACCAATAAAAACTCAATTCTGTCAGTGTCGAAGCCAGTACCGATTTTTTGTAGGGTGCAGATTTAATATATCTATAGATTTTCCAATTTAATCTGCAGACCATTTGTAGCATGGTCTGTTCAGAAATGCAACAGTACGCTACATAAATCCTGGGTATTTTTATAATATAATTATTAATACTAGTGCCTGTGATGCCTGTGCCCATAAAGCAGTGAGTAATTAATATGCTCAGGCATGAAAACGGGTCAGGGGTGAAAAAGGTGAGAAGGATATTACCCCTCTAAGGGGGTCCGGGTGCATGCTCCCCCATAAGAAACATTTAAATATTCCATATTTTAAAGCATCAATCTGATGCATTTTGAGATACTTATTTTGCCAACCTGGGGAGAGCTGGAGAAACGTTACTTGAGCCATGAGTCAAAAATTATTATTTAGTCTTTATTTTTTTTTTATTTTTTTATTTTTTATGGCCTCCTTATTAAGTATTATGCAAGCCATTTCATGCCAGCCTGTCACTGGGTCTAACATTTACAGTATATGAGGCACAATGTGGTAAGGGCACCACAAATGGCTTAATGCATAACCCCCACAAGAGATGGTGGACATGCTGTAACTTAACTTGTCTACTCTTCCATCATGATTGACAGCCAATACAAGTACCAGCTGCATATCCGCTACACAAAATGCATACAGGTTGGCAGGTCTGCTTATTGATAGAACGGCAGGGACGGACTGGGAGTAAAAATAGGCCCTGGACTTTGATCCAGACCGGCCAACCAGAACCGTTCCCGTATACGCTACCACAGCGAGCGCCCTGCTAATGCATGCAAATTCTGCCTGATGTGATGCTAGTTAGGGACTTCCATGCTTAATGCTCGCATAGCGCGCGAGCAAATTTTTTTTGGTCAGATTTGAGCAGAAAATTGTTTTTGGAGCTTGAAACAAACATCCAATTGGTAAAACGTTGTCTAGTGAAAGTAATTACGTTTACGTTTCTTAGCCTGGTTTTCCAGGCTAAGAAACGTTGTGTGTAAGCGGCACTAAGGGCTGCATACGTTCATTTGGAATTTTCCACCGGAGCTTTAGCTAGCTGGCTAACGTTGCGTTCTCTCCTGCTGTGTTCAATGACTCAATTCATCAAGCTGTAGCCAACGTTAGCTAAGTCTATGTCAACAGAGCTCCTGGGTAACTTAACTTAGATATACCAGAAAATATAAAAATGATTGAAACCATCATTCACCAAATTCAGTCAGGTAAATCGCCGAGGTCCCCCCCCCCCCCAAAACAATTGCTCATCGAATCTACACGATTCACGTAGGTCACCTATTTTGGTTTCAAAACGGCGAATTTCGCCTTAAGGTGAGGGATTTTCATGTCTGTATGCTGGTTGCTGTAGTTGATTAGCTGCTTAACACTAAAAGCACACAATACGTTTTCAATGTGGATTTTTTACATCAAGTAAAAAAAACCTTGTTCCGTGGTTGTGATACGTTGCAAATATACACTTGCAGTAATCTGACGGCGCCCCAAAGGATGAGTTGCCGCTTGGAACAATTCTATTGGAATACAGGAACACTCCGATGTGACATCCACCTTATAATGAAAGTTGATGGACTGAAGAAAGCATCTCCAAACATCTTCTTTGTCTAAAACATTGTAATGGCGACAATGGAAGACTCTCAAAATGATGAGGAGGAGATGCAGTTACCGACATCGACACCAAGAGGGCAGTCTTGCCTACACAAAAAGGCTTTGAGGAGAAACTGCATCAGTATATAAACGCAAGGAGAGCAAAGTTAAGACTTGACTGGAAAGTCCAACTAATTTGAACGCCTCATGAGTGATGATAATTTGACACATATTGAACAAAATAAGATAAAGCTTTACAAAAAACTGTATGAGGAATTTGGTGAACTTAACGAGTCAGTAAAACTTTATCTGAAAGAAGAACAACATGAGGCCGACCAGACATACTGGTTTGAGCCCAAGGTATCAAACTGCAAAGATTTCATGAACAGAACCGAGATATGGATTGAAGAAACAAAACTTCATAGAGTTGAGAGCCACATGTAACAAAAATGCAACGTCTATGGATAGTGTCTCTAATGTGTCTGCAAAACACAGAGATCTGATAGGTCACCCGGTCGTTCTAGCAGCAAGTCGTTTGTATCATCTGCTACTTCAGCACAACTGAGGAGGCCAATAGAGCAGCTCTTGTAGCAGCATTAAAGGAAAAGCAAGCACTGGCACTGAAAGAAGCCCGCTTAGTGGCCGAAAAAGAACAGCTGGAAATTGAAACAGAGTTGGCACCTTCTAATGCAAGAATTAAAGTTTAAGCAGAATATGAATCGCCTCAACAACAGGTTAGCCTCGCTACAAAGTCAAACGCGATTGTGCAGGACGATGGTGAAGGCCAAACCAGTGGTGCCTCACCACATACATTGGGATACCAAAATAAGAATGTGCCTTTAACCAACTCAGGTGGTGCTGAAATTAAGTCAGAAGATGGCAAGGCTCTCAGCACCTTCTCACTCTTTCTCCTTAGCTGTCGCAACACCATGGAGGATGTAGCATTCATGGACGAGCTGGACAATCCCACTAACATAAGGGTAATATTGCCAAAATTGCCTTACAAACTGAAACAAAATGAGATACAAGAGAGTAGAGGGAGTAGAGCCAAGTCTGCAGATCAAGCTAAAGTCACTATGGATCCACTATTTGGAGACCTTCTGGAAGTTTCAGCAGCCGAAAAGAAGGACAAAGGAAAGCCCGACTTCAAGCAACGAACAAAGACAGAAGGAAAAAAAGAAAGTAGCTTTGCCAATGTTACTCCAGTTAGAACCGAGGAATTCAACATACCAAAAACAAAGGCTGTTACTACACATCCCAGCAGTGCTTTCAGTAAACCATGCTTGTTATGTGAAAGAAACCACACTTGGAGGACTATGCTTTGGATGCTTAGTAAAAGGGCACGTGAGCAAGGAGTGTAAAAAGAGGATGACATGCCATGTTTGTGCTCAGAGACATCCAAGCAGGTTACATTTTGTAAAACAAGAAAGCTCTACCTTTGGAAAGGTAACTGAGGAAAAGGTGCAGGATGGAGCTATCATACACACAACAGCTTCAAGCTCTTCAGTTGCTGTCAGTGAAACAAGCGCAAGTAATTTTTCCGAAACGGTAGCTAGCTACCTTTAATTAGCTTCCGGGCCAAGTAAGAAGACTGTGGGTGTTCACAAGCTACAGTAAACCACATTTCAGTAGAGAATGTGGAGCAGCTTTTGTTACAGCAGTTTAACCAGGACTTTCCAGAATGCCTGTGTGATGACAAGTTGGAAATGTCACAAGAGGATAAGCAGTTCATGAACTATGTGAGAAACTCTGTACACCACACGGATGGTCAGTACTTCATAGGACTCCCAAAGAAGAAGGCAACCATCATCATGTCCAACAACCAATGTGTTGCAACTCAAAGAGCCCTCACACTGAAAAGGAAGTTTAAAAGGAATCCTTTTCCGTTTCATAAAGAGTACACAGATTTTATGAAGGATGTGATTGAAAAGGGCTATGCTGTCAAAGTCCCAGAAAATCAGTTGAACCGCCAGGATGGTCAATTGTGGTATCCCACACCTCTGTCACATCTGACTTTGCGAACTCCCTTGTGGGAGTGTTGACACGCTTCAGAAAAGAGGAAGTAGCTGTAATGGCAGACATCGAAGCGATGTACCACCAGGTAAAGGTTCCTGAAGAAGATACTGACCTAATGCACTTCCTTGGTGGCCAGAAGGAGTTATTGAGGGGGATATGGTTGAATATAAGATGATTGTACACTTGTTCGGTGCAACCTCATCCCAGAGTTGCGCAAACTACCCACTGGTAAGGACTGCAGAGGACAACAGAAGGAAGTCATTACCTGAGGCTGTGGATACAGTCCTCAACAGTTTCTATGTGGATGACTGTTTAAAGTCTGTCAACGATGCAAATCAAGCTATGGCTCTGTACAAAGACCTAAAAGCATTATGTGCTTCAGGAGGATTCAACTTAACTAAGTGGACAAGCAATAGCAGAGAGTTTTTGACGCCTGTGGAATTTTGTGGTGTTGTAACAGCACAACTACATCACTTTTCAGATGCAAGTGAGAGTGGAATGGGACTGCATCATCTCAGATTGACAAATCATGAAGGTCGTGTGCACTGTGCATTCATGTTGGGAAAGTCAAGGGTTGCACCCTTAAAGCAAATGACAATTCCACGAATGGAGCTGACAGCGGCAGAAGTGGCAGTGAACATTGACAAGATGTTGAAACAAAAGTTACAAATGGAGCCGCACCAATCAGCATTCTGGACCGACAGTACTACAGTCAAAGTACATAGAAAACAACACTAGTCGATTCAAGACATTTGTAGCTAACAGGGTTTCCACCATCCGGGAATCAACCAAGCCAGCACAGTGGAGATACATCAACAAATCCAGCTGATTGTGCATCTAGGGGCCTAACAGCAGCCAAGTTGATGAGTAACCTTGACTGGATTCAAGGTCCACAATTTCTTCGAGAACCACAGCATCTGTGGCCTGAGGGACCTAAACTGCTAGAGGTTGAAGAGGATGATATGGAGGTAAAAAGGTCAGTTACCACAAGCCTCATTCGAGCAGCTGAAAACAGACGTGAACAAGCTCATCAACTACTATTCCAGTTGGTATAAACTGGCTGTGGCATGGGTGCGCAAACTCAAGGCAATGCTGAAGCAAATGAGTAAAATGAGAAAGGAGTTGTTTGCAAAAATAGCTACTCCCAAACTGGTCAAATCAGACAAACCATGGAGCAACAAATGCATAGCCTACAAAATAAACATGGAAAAAGAAACTGTAAAAGATCTAAGAGGCAGAGAAAAGATTATCAGTTTCTGTCTCAAAGCCTCAAGCTAGGAAAGTCTCAAGCTAGGAAAGGGGAAACCATAATCTAAAAAGAAGCAGCTCTCTGTGCAAGATGGATCCAGTGCTTCAGGATGGGCTGTTAAGTGTTGGAGGCCGTCTCAGCAAATCTTCTATGCCAGCGAAAGTCATGCATCCAGCTATTATACCCAAGGATTCACATATCATCACTCTGATACTTAGGGACACTCATGAAAGGATTGGACACTGCGGAAGAAATTATATGCTTCGTTAAAGATTTTGGATCCTCACTGCAAATTCCACTGTAAGAAAGTTTCTGTCAAGATGCGTTGTCTGTAGAAACGTCAATGCCCGCAGAAAGGAACAGAAAATGGCTGACCTGCCTAAAGACAGGCTTCAACCAGAAAAGCCACCATTTTCTCATGTTAGCGTCGACTATTTTTGGTCAAAAGAGGGCGCTCAACTGTCAAAAGATATGGTGTAATGTTCACATGCCTAGTAACAAAAGCAGTGCACATGGAGATTGCGCACACTTTGGGCACTCACTCGTGCTTGAATGCAATCCGGCAGTTTATGTGCAGAAGAGGACAGGTGTCAATCATTCGTTCAGATAATGGTACTAATTTTGTCGCAGCAGAACGAGAACTCTGTGATGCCATTCAGCATTGGAATCAGGCAAAAATACAAGACACACTTCGTCAAAGAGGAGTAGAATGGATGTTTAACCCTCCTGCAGGTTCTCACTTTGTGGGGATTTGGGAAAGGCAAAACCGGTCAGTGAGAACAATTCTAAAGTCTGTGCTAAAGGAACAGGTTGTGGATGATGAATCACTTAAAACTTTAATGTGTGAAGTCGAACCTATAATAAATGACAGGCCAATCACAAAATCATCTGACGACGTGAACGACCTTGAAGCTTTGACCCCTAATCATATATTACTGTTGAAAAGGCAGCCTTTGCTTTCACCAGGACTGTTCAAAAAGGAAGATCTGTACTCACGCCGCAGGTGGAACAGTACCTGGCAAACCTATTCTGGAGACGGTGGGTACGTGAGTATCTGCCCCTTCTGCAAGAGTGCCAAAAATGGACTCAAGTGAGCCAAAATCTTACTCTTGGAGATGTGGTAATGTAGGTAGTCAGGTGGCTGAGCGGTGAGGGAGTCGGGCTTGTA
Organism: Thaleichthys pacificus; assembly: GCA_023658055.1. Lineage (NCBI taxonomy): Eukaryota > Metazoa > Chordata > Actinopteri > Osmeriformes > Osmeridae > Thaleichthys > Thaleichthys pacificus. The sequence goes on from CM042858.1 coordinate 2,302,890, forward strand.
ACCAGAAGGTCGCTGGTTCGATTCCCGGCCGTGTCAAATGACGTTGTGTCCTTGGGCAAGGCACTTCACCCTACTTGCCTCGGGGGGAATGTCCCTGTACTTACTGTAAGTCGCTCTGGATAAGAGCGTCTGCTAAATGACTAAATGTAAATGTAATGATTGTAGATGATTCTGCCCCAAGAAACTATCAAACTATGCCAGATGCAAAGGGACTTGTTCGCCGAATGTTCGTCAAAACAAAATCAAACACTCTGTCTTGTTTGTGAAACAAACTCTTAAAGAGATTCTAATGACTCTTACTAAAGTGTAAAGAAAAAAGGATTTGAAAGAAAGTTACAATGTATAGTTATGGATGTCTTTGTCCCTTCTGTATTATTGTTTGAGTAATTGGTCGCTTTACTGTCTCCCAATAAGGGTCCGGCCGAATTAGGGGCCAATTAGGGGACTAAGCCCGAATCCCAATAATCTGTTTTACCCCTAATCCTTACCCCTACCCCTTAGTTTTGCACATTCACGTGAGAGTAAGTGTTGTCCCAATACTCTTTTTGATCGAGGGGTAGGGCTAAGACGAAGGGGTATACACCCCTTAAAACCAAGTGTTTTTGGGAGCTTACTTGAAACCGAGGGGTATGTGAACACTGCACAACCTGCAACAATGGCGTCCAGATCAGCCAGAGTCCCATACATGTAATATTTGCTGCTTAAATAATTGATTACAAAATTACGAGTCTTGTTTTGTGCTCTACACAGTCCTGTACATATGTATTTGCAACCATGTTCTTAATTGAAACTTGTAAAAATCGCTAGTTTGCTACGCTAACGTTACATTGCTGATTTGCACAACAGTCCTGCATTTCTCTGATTAGCCTTGAATGGACTCCATGCATGTCTACATTTCTAACTAAACTCCATTAGCAGCACATTTTGTTTGATATCACTGCATAACACTACTTGCTTTGGAGACATCAATATACGTAACCGTAACCAAGTGGTGTCTCATTTCATAGGGCTATGTAGCCCTTACCCCTCAGTTTCGATGGCTAGGGGTAAGACAGAGAATTGGGATTCGGCCTAACTGTGCCTACTGCTGACAGAAGTGGATTTAATATAAGATTAGATTTTTCCACTACACATGTAATTTAGCCTACTATTAAGTTAATGCACTACTTGTACAGAATATGGACATTCATTGCAGCCAGATGTATGAGGTTTCTCTCAATATTTCAGAAATGCGATTGTTAGCTATTTTATTGAGTGTGCTGTTATAATGTTAGGCAAGAATTGGAAAAGGGGGACTTTTATTGTGAAGGAGGAAGATGTGTGCGAAGAGAGTGGAGACAATACAGTGTGCCTTCAAGAAAGATCGGTGACACTATTGTGAATCCTATGATCATGTGTGAACAGCCCACCCTCATGCCGTCATCTACTTTTATTAGGCCTACCTTATTATACTCATAAATGGTTTAGCCTACCATTTTCTAAATAGTTGCAAACTATCAGTCATATAATATGATTTGTTTCGCTCAAGTGTGAATATGCAAAATGCATTTATTAGTTATGTTTATCCACTTTACAAAACATATTTGCATTCTACGATTACAATTATTGTTCCCGCTATGTCATGACATTAGCCTGGCTGCCAGCCCAACTTAGTCCCGCCCACAAAACAATTTGGTCGGGAAGTTGGGTCTGGGGTAGCTCGGTTGGGGAAAAACTATGTCCGAAAAGGAGCTGTTCGGACCAATCAAATTGTCAGGACGGGCTTTATACGATGATGGACAGATGATCAACAGTAACGTAATCAACCACGTCACCAAAGAGCTCTTGGGTTTTCAACAAACAACATATTACGTTGCTCTGATTGGTTGTAGGTCTATCCAATTTAGCGAAGAGGCATTTTTTTCCTGGTTCGGTTGAAACACGCCCCATACTCACAGCCCAACGGAGCGGTTTCAGACTCATATTCTGACTAGAATTATGAGTATAACAACGTCAGGCTATCATGACATAACAGGGCTCGACAATAACGATGGCCCGATGGCCCGGGGCCAGTAAAAAGTAACGTCGGGACAGTTAAACTAGCAACTCACTGGCCCGATCGGCCCACTGCAAATTATTGATTGAAAGAAAAAATTGCAGTGTAAATATATATGTTTTGCTATCTGCTAAATGCATAAATAACTTTGCAGCTCGTGGGGCGCACAGTTGGCAAATCAAGAGTTGAGTAGTGAATGACGAGTGGTTGTCAAATTGTAATTCTCTAATCTGTATAATTTTTTTTACAACTGACGCGAGACAATAAAGTGAAGATGGCAGCAAAGTAGAGCTACGAGCTCAAACGGAAGCAACTTTTTTTATGGAACGAAGATGCACTGTGTTGTCTGTCGTATGTTCCCGTCTAAAGCAGACAAAAATGGATCTTTTTACACAGGCACCGACAATTTTCGAAAACAATCCCTGACCAGCCATGCTAGCAGACAGCACCTGGTTTGAGTGACAGCTAAGCAGATTGTTGACAATCCATCTTCCAGGCCGTTGACCATGCTGGTCAGGAATTTAAATGTAGATGCCCATCGTGTTATTGCACGACTTATAACAACGGCATATCACGTAATTAAGACGGGCCTCGTTCCCCCGGGCTATTGAACTGCAGCAGAAGAATGGTGTCGACTTGGGTACTTAGTATACTGATGAAATGCTCTGGAAGCTTTTATATATTAGCATTGAGGGACCAGAGGTTTCAGTTTCAGCCAGACAGAGCTGTGCAGAGATGGCTGTCAGCAGGGAAGAGAGCACGTCATGTTTGAGGTTAAAAGTCAATTGTTTTGCTGACTATTACCTTTAAAAAAAAATTATCACTAGAAATGTGATTTCATTTTTGTTCTTTTTATATCCAGGATGTGTTTAATAAATGGGTAAACATGTTAACAGAATAACATAACTTATAAATCTTTGGTTTTGTTGTAACAATGATAAATTACAACTTTTGGAGGGAGGGCCAGTAAAAATTGTCTTGGGGCCAGTAAGTTTCAAACCAAAAATGTTGAGCCCTGCATAAGAATTGTGCTTACCAGTCAACACACAAACATCTATGTGAAGCTAATGCACTTGATAGAATTCACTTTTTTTTTTTAATCATAATTTAGAACATAATTATAGATTATATATAAACTATACATATTTTGTGAGACGGATTCATTTTATTTAAACTATATAATCTTTGTCTGAATGACACTTGTGCAAGGGAACCGTTGCGACATCTAAAAAAGTGAATTTTAGCCTTGAAAGTCAGGGGATAAAATGGATGAATGCGCAGCTGGCGGCAATTTACCAGAAACAGGAGGAAAATTGCTTTAAGATAGCTTTTCCAAGTGTGATTTTGAAAATATTGGGTGATAAAACACACATAACTAGGAAAAGTCAAGAAAGCAGGGTCCTGGGGTCTCATTTATAAAACTGTGCGTAGGATTCTTACTAAAAGTGTACGTGCGCCCAAAAGCCTAAAATGGCGTACGCCCAAAAGAAATCCGATTTATAAAACCGTGCGTACGCACACCTGTAAGCAATGTTCCCTTTATAAATCACAGACTACCCACAAGTGTGCGTACGTGAATCTGCATTTTACCCCGCCCTAAACACGCCCATTTCTGACCATAAATGGTCAATGCAAAGCACCGCATGAATGACCCTGACATGCGATTCTTCTTTACGGTGAATCATGGCGCATGACAACTTCTCAGACACTGTTAGCCTATTGGCGGAGGCCCGAAAACCACATTATTTGGTGGCCGGTGGATCACCAATAAAAAAAACAGTGCGAGTGGCGTCAACTGTGCCAGTGATACCGCGAGGCGAGATACAATTTAAGTTCAATAACAAAAGCGTTTTGTTATTGAACAGTAGTCTATTGAAGTCTGGACTGATAACGAGGAGTGTAGCGATTGCGCGGGAGCTTAGCGACTGTATTTCCAGTTTTTGACATATGATGATATATATGCACAGTATTAAAGAAATATATTTAGTTATACAATGTGTTCTGCAGTTATCTAAAGGTAGGATATGTGATGTTATCCTGTATTCCATGCAGTCAGGCTCGGGAATCTCCCCCTCCTACATCCCGTAGTGGACAATCTGATGGTGAGACATACAGCGCTGAATTTGTATTTAAAATTTGAGTTGGATTGTACAAGGTGTTTATGGAACAATTATCACTCAGTACAAGCGCAAATAACACTGCTGGATTTAATCTTCATGATAATGATGAAATCGAGTGAAAATCGTGTGTGAGGAAAACAAAATATATTAATATTACGAGTAATGTTCTTCCCACATTCACTTTCTGCAGTCTGACTACAGTACGGTCATCTGCGTCGCCAATTCCAACTGTTTCCAAAATGTGCGTAGGCCTACGGGAGGGTCAGAGTTTGCATGGAGGACCGCACATTCTCCCGTCAAGTTTGTTTTTTATAAATCACAACCTTTGCGTGGAAAGTGGCGTACGCACATTTTCAGCCCCGTTTTGTGCGTACGCAAGCTTTATAAATGAGACCCCTGGAATCTGATCGAGTGCGAATATACTATATATTTTTCTCTTCACTGGGGTCAAATGACGGGGCTTTTAGTGTTAAATGTAACAAGCGTGCAGAAACACTCTGGTCACTGGCACGGAGAAATACACTTCCGGTGGAAACAGCAAATAGCGATTCATGTTGTTTAATTGTAACTTGTTTAACTACATGCTCTTGTGGTTCTTCCCTTTGGCACTTGTTTTGGTTGTTCACAATATGTGCTTCATGTTTTGGCTACCCGCAATGTTTTTGTGGCTATCTTGTTGTTATCAGTGACCTATGCACTTTGTAAAGCTCTCTCTTGGAAGTCGCTTTGGATAAAAGCGTCTAAACTAAATGAATAAATGTAAATGTAACAGCCTCACGCCTGAATTTAAGCATTATGGCACTTCGATGCCAGTGCATTTCTGCCTTAATAAAGAGCATGGCTCAACACAAATCAGACTATTAATCTGAAGATGTTTGACCAATCATTACAAAACTTGCAAGATATGTTTCATAACCATGTTGAACCACAGGTGTAAAAGGTTTTGAAATCCCTCAATAGGTCCTTCAATTCGGCTATAAAATCTTTGATTCTTTTTCCAAATCCCCATCTTTGGGGAACATTTTTATTAAGCTGCTGAAACATGTCCACAAAATGTTTTCGAAACTGACCAATAGGGGGAAATAGCATTGTCATAGGATTGATGCAAGTGTCATACACATCAATAAGTTTTTCCATTTATCACAAAACTTGGTAGATATTTATAGTGAACTAAGTTTGTAATATATTGAAATTGCCCAAAACGAGTGTTCTTCAACACTCAGTTCTTGTTCTTGTCAGTTCTAGCCAAAACTTGGGTATGATATTGCAAAGTTGACAGTTAACAAAGACGCTGTTATTCTCAACAAATATTTTTTGTTTTTATGCAATGAAAATTGCATGTTCGACATGACCTACATTGTCTACTTGCCCTATGTTGTCCCCTTCACAACACTGCAAGTCCAGGGTGACCAAACCATGGGAGTGCACACGCAGAACTACAAACCTGTGGATGAGAAAGAAGAGGGGGTGGGTCCACTTAATTAATGGAATGCATTATTTATTGAACTTAAAGGATAGAAAGATAGTGGATGAATAAAACATGTCTGTGAAACTGCGAGGTTACAGCAGGGTATAAATTTTGTTCATTCAAATAACATTCAATATCAACATAAAAATTGTTCAGCTTCACACATCTGGATGAGGAGCATTTTTTTGGCGATGTTTTCACCATTGCATAAATTAAATGGCCTTAAATGTGCTTTTCACTGTTTTAGTCTGGCTTTTCAAAGAAAAAAATCTGTTACAAAACTACATTAAAAAAATATTTATTGAACACTAAACATTTCTTCAGTGAGCCATCTTTGAGGCTACCTCCTTGAATAGCCTATATTAGGCCTATAACTGACTGTTGAAAGAATGTAACGTACTCTGTACGCCTACAATAAAAAAGTGCATTGAAAAGAGTGCAAAAATGTGGACGCATCCAGAACAAAGATTTGTCCTAGACATAAGCCTACTTTGGTAGTTTGATGACGGTCCCTAAATACTTGCATTGGCTATTTGGTTGGTTGTAAAGGCCAATGCTTCGCGGTGCTAAACCCCAGGTTAACGTTGTAGGAAAGTCGGCAAGATAAGACGAGACAGCACTGGCTGTCCAATACCTGTTGAATATCAAACATCAAACTAACTTTACCACGGTCATTTATGCGTCATTCTTGGACAAACTGCCGACATGTTTGCTGCGTTTATAAAGCACGCAAGCCTCACTCCACGCTAGTTGTTATTTGATTGAGTTATTAACTTAATTGTTTGGTAAAATGTATTCACTGTTTTCACTTGTTAGGCCTTAATAATTTAGGTTGCCGAAAATTTGGTGCATCCCTAGTCATTGTATTAAACCCTCCCCATATCACTAAACCCTTGGATAATGAAAATTAACTGAGAGGTTCCAGACTAATACACATACACATGTGAAATGGTCTGGCAATGCCAGGCTAGGTACTCTGTACCATCATGTAATGTCTTGTAATGGTTGATCGGCCTATATGTTAATGAGCTAGCAGCCTGACCTGCAAATCCCCAAAATAACTGATGGTACTGCGGACATATACATTGTGCTTAAGCCCAAACATCAAACTCAACAAGAACCAAATCCCTTTAGATCATAAGCACAAAGGGTTGTCAGCTTATCAGAATGTAGGGAAGTTGAACAGATAATATACTTTAACCCCAATCACGCATGCAATGCATGTCAACGAATATGTTCTCAATAGTATGTTTCAAGTAGGCTACAGCTGAACCCTCAGTCTGTTTTGATCAATAGTAATCGAGTTGATAAGCGTGTCTTCTTGTCTGATCAATACGCAACTGTGAGGTGCACGAATGGACAGAGCGGCCAGTAAACTGTCGTTCCGCTGCGAGGTCCAGCCAGATGTGCACGAATACACCTGTATTGACTATTGTCAATCTATTAGCCTATCTATTTTAATCTCAAGTGAAAGCAAAATGATTCAAGCATAGCCTCCATTATTTATGAAATGGTTAAAAAAATACAAAAAATACATAGATGTCTGCTAATAAGGTGACACGGTAACAGAGACTGTTTTTTTTTTTTTTTTTTGAGCACCGAAGACCCATTTTGACCCAGGAAAAACCCTGGCTACAATTTAAACAGTTTTTTAAAAATCCTAGAAAATAATGGAAATTAAACAGATACGTGCTTGCTTACCTGCCATTCTTTCCAATGAAGGTAGCTAGGTATCCATGCCCCTCAGTATCATGAACTGTCTCTGTCATTTCCTGCTCTTGAAATATGGGCTGCAACCCATGCACTGTGGAAGAACAATTAGCTAAAACCAAAAAGAAAAAAACATGTTAAAAATATAGCTGCAAGCAGCGATGCGGGTTCCTCCGCAAAATATTATAAACATGTACACTGTCGAAGATCGAGAGTTGGACAACAAGAGAGCAAAACTACTTCATGTTTGGCCAACAACAGGCTGAAGGGGGATTTGAACTCATGAGCATAAGGTTACAAGTCAGTCTCTCTATCCTCTCTGCTACACACCAACTGTTGAGACTGTATGAATAGAAAGGGCAGAGCATTAGCTTTGGTCAGCTTTGAGAGTTAAGAAACGGTTGACATTTCAAGGTGAAATTGCATGAAATTGTGCATGGCATTTCAGAATGATGTCATCCTGTTTAACTAAACCGATAATCAAAATTATGACAGGCCAAAAGATAATGGCTGGATTCCAACCTACTACCTTATACTTTACAGGTCACCATCCCAGCCCATTGAGCTATTCTCAGTGTTGAATAGTGTCATGTTCAGTGACTGTATAAAAAAGTAAGCTGTTTCTCCTGTGGTAAGCTTTGTTAGATTCAGCCAACGTTGAAACTGCTCTAATTCAATCATATTTTGACATACCAAGGTGAAATTGTTTGTGGTACTTCAGAATGATGTCATCCTGTTTACCTAAACAGATAATCAAAATGACAGGCCAAAATATTATGGCTGGATTCGAACCTACAACCTTATACTTAACAGGTCACCATCCCAGCTATTCTCAATGTTGAAAATTGTCATGTTCAGTTACTGTATAAAAAAGTAAGCTGTTTCTCCTGTGGTAAGCGTTGTTAGATTCAGCCAACGTTGAAACTGCTCTAATTCAATCATATTTTGACATACCAAGGTGAAATTGTTTGTGGTACTTCAGAATGATGTCATCCTGTTTACCTAAACAGATAATCAAAATGACAGGCCAAAATATTATGGCTGGATTCGAACCTACAACCTTATACTTAACAGGTCACCATCCCAGCTATTCTCAATGTTGAAAATTGTCATGTTCAGTTACTGTATAAAAAAGAAAGCCGTTTCTCCTGTGGTAAGCGTTTTTAGATTCAGCCCAAGTTGAAACTGCTTGTACATTTCCTATAAAAACGGGACAACGGGATGACTGGGTTGGTGCTGTAAAGTATAACTTACTCATAGTAAAAAAAAAAAGGTTGTTTGGAGTGCCATAACTTGTCATGGAAGGGAATTTCAAATCATGCCTATCATCAGTGGGGAAGTGTCCTGGCTTAGGTTACTGAAATGAATTTGTGCAACAGGCAAGGGGTCCACCTGAACAATCAATTTACTTCATTAGAGATAACCATTAGCATTATCTCTACCATGCGTAGACTACAAGTAGCTAGCTACTGTGGTGAACCTCGCTTGTTTTGCAGTGGTTTACACAGTCTCGCTAAACAGATGATCGGAGTGTTGTAATGGGCGCAAATAAACACGCATTGCCAGGGCCAGAGTGGGGCCACTTTTCAGCCCGGGAGTTTCAGGCACAAGACCGGATGCAGCCTGCTTTGACTGTGAATGCAGCAAACTTTTCTGGGGGGTATCATGATTACAGAAAGGGATTGTATAATTTTTTATATTGATACCATTTTTGAGACAGCTTAACAATCCGAGTGTTAATCAGGCACGGAGCCAGACGTTGTAAACATTCGGAGCTGTGCCCCAACCTAGGACTTATGGGTTTGATGTGATGCAAGATAGGCACTTCTACACTTAATGCAAGCGCGCAACCGAAACATTTTGGCCATTATTTGAGCGCAAAATAGTTTTTTGAGCTTTATGTAAAATAAACAGACGTTTTTCAATTGGTAAAACCTTGTCTTGTGATGCCATCACTCCGGCCCTGTTCCCATCCATCCTCCCTGACGCGTATCGTTACGGTAGGGCCGCCCGTCCCAGCTATCGGTAGCCGATCTGAGAAAACGTTTTGGAAAAGACGCGCTATGGACCCAACCAACTCTATTTGGGAGGGGAGAACTCCCTCACATGGTACAACCCATGCAGAGGCTGAGGTGTCAGAATGCAGAACGTGTATAGCCTACTTTAAGAGAAGATAGACTAACGTGACAAAAAAAATCCTCGACCGGCCCAAAAGTGAAGCGGCCCACCGGCCCAAAAGTGAAGCGGCCCACTGGGAACTCTTCCGATTCTCCCAATTACCCACCCCGGCCCTGCGCATTGCTATGTTTTACAAGCGGAGAATTGATCGGAAGACTAGAAACCGTTTTGTCAGAATAAAAAAAGAAAAACTATGCCTCTGGTTTTGAACCTACAACCCTTTGCTTATCAGCACAACATCTCAGCCAATTGAGCCATTCTCAGGCATGGAATACACAAAGTTCAGTAACTGGATAATAAAAAAAGCTGTTTCTCCAATGGCGAGCATTGTCAGATTTGGTCCAAGCTCAAACATGTGTCATATTTTCACATATCAAGGTGAAACTTTGCAGGGTACTTCAGGGGGGTGTCACCTTAAAGCCTATTAGGTTTGAAAAACCATCATTCAAAATTACATTTGATTTAGTGAAACAAACATATTGAGGCAATGTGGACATTTACATAAATACACCCCTTTCAGCCATTTTGTATTCAACTGATTCAACTGTCTTAAGTAACGTTTTGAAATACGTCAATGATACATATCTGTACAAAATTTCAAATTAATTTGACCTTTTTTGTAAGAGGAGAAATTTTGAAGGTTTTCCAAAATTATCACTGTACAGGAAAATCCATCATGGCGGACCTTATGGGTCCTTGAGGCTTTTTTGTTCCCCATGAGAAATAAGGCATGTACACCAAGTTTCAGAAGAATTTGAGCCATGGGGTGGAAATGCCATCACTTTGAAAATCTGACTTTTGGGCGTTGCCTGTGGCGCCCCTTATGCTCCGATGTGGCCCATATTTGGTGTGGGGGCCAACTGCAACCCCACCTCAACCAGCACGGTGAACACAGCCGCGTCCACTGCCCGACAGGTCGGAGCAGAGATGTTTCTCTTGTGGCCAGTTGGGGCACCTCGCCCAACAATGCCCCGCTGGCGATGTACCCATGCCAGTGCCGGGGAATCACGCCAACCAGGGAGGTGCCTTATGACCACGTGTTGGGCTCACAAGACCCCTGTCTCTCCGAACGTGCCCGTCCGGGTGGGAAACCAGGACACCTCCGCCCTTATCGATTCAGGCAGTGCGGTTACGCTGGTTCGCCCAGAGCTTACTGAAGGGGAAGAGGGGACCAGCATCGAAGTGGCCTGTGTCCACGGGGACGTCAAGCAATACCCCACACGATGGATCGAGGTTTGCGCCCCACGGGGGACCTTCACAGTACGAGCCGGGCTGGTGCCCAAACTCCCAGTCCCACTGCTAATCGGGCGGGATTGCCCCATCTTTAAGAGGTTCTGGGGGCTGCAACCCAGGGGGGCGCGAAACGGGACCAGCCCAGACCAGCCCACCGCGGGAGACCCAGAGCTGCGTGTGTGGCCCCTTCTCCATCAGTGTCATCCGCCGAGGACCCCCGGGTGGGGCAAGACACCAACCTCGCTCCCCCGCCACTGCGACAGGAGGCCCCGACCAGAGGGGCCGCCAAACCCCTGACACCAACACGGCCACGGAGGGCTCCCACCCACCCGTAGGCATGGACGGGGACTTCTCTCATCCCACGGAATTTTCGGAGTTTCCCCGGGCCGCTGAGGGAAGCGGGAGCCGAGAGGGCCAGTTCGCTACTGCCCAACGAGAGGACGATGCCCTGCGACATGCATGGGCACAGGTGCTCGCCCACGACGGTCAGGTCCTCGACCCGGTGAGTCCCTTGTCTTACCCCTACTTTGTTACAAAGAACACATTACTATACAGAATGTTTAAGAAGGGAGATCTTATAGTAGACCAGCTGGTAGTCCCTCGACCCTATACAAGTAAGGTCTTGTACCTGGCCCACTCGCACCTTCTGCGGGCCCACCTGGGGATGGACAAAACTCGGGAGAGGGTAGAGGCCCGGTTTTATTGGCCCGGTCTGAAACGAGCGGTTGCAGACTATTGTGCAGGCTGCCCAGAATGCCAAAGGGTCGCCCCGCGGCCCTCGGTCAGATACCCACTCATCCCTCTGCCCATTATTGAAGAGCCGTTTGAAAGGCTTGCCATGGACATTGTAGGGCCCCTTCCTAGCCGAGGTCATAGATATATCCTGGTGATCATTGACTATGCCACCCGGTACCCGGAAGCCCTGCCACTCCGGGCTGCCACCGCAAAAACTGTAGCTAAAGAACTGTTTTTATTGTTTAGTCTGGTGGGGATAGCCCGGGAAATACTCACCGACCAGGGCACCTGTTTCATGTCTGGGGTACTGAAGGAGGTTTTGAGACTGCTACAGGTGAAACAACTGGGGACACCCCCAGACCGACGGCCTCGTTGAGAGGTTCAACCAGACGCTGAAGCAGATGCTAAAAAAGGTAATGAGGCGGATGGGAAAAACTGGGACCAGTTGTTGCCTTATGTTCTGTTTGGGGTGAGAGAAGTGCCTCAGGCTTCGACAGGGTTCTCACCATTCGAGCTGTTGTATGGACGGCGACCTCGCGGCCTCCTGGACATCGCCAAGGAGACCTGGGAGAGTCGGCCCTCCCCACACCGCACCATCCTCGAGTATGTGGAGCAAATGAGGACCAGGATGGCCCAAGTCTGGCCGGTGGTACGGGAACACCTACAGCAGGCCCAACAAGCCCAAGCCCGGGTATACAACAGGGGAGCCCAGGTACGTGCATTCCAGCCTGGAGAACGGGTTCTGGTGCTGGTCCCTAGCTCTGAATGCAAGTTCCTCGCTAAGTGGCAGGGACCCTACGAGGTGGTGGCTCGGGTCAATGAGGCGAACTACCAGGTACGTCAGCCTGGCAGGCGCAAGCCACTCCAACTGTACCATGTTAACCTGTTAAAGAAATGGCAAAGGCTCCCTGAAGACGCCACCCACCCCTGCTCTGACGGCTCGGATTCCGTTAGCCGAGGTGCCCATGGGAGACCAGCTGAGCCCCAGTCAGAGGCAAGACCTACAGGAGTTGGTGTGGCAGCACCTCGACGTCTTCTCTGACCTGCCAGGGAGGACCACGATGGCCACCCACGACATCAAGACGGACCCAGGAGCAAAGGTACGGATAAAGCCATATCGTATTCCTGAAGCCATGAGAGAGGCCATCCAGGTGGAGGTGAGCAGAATGCTCCAGCTGGGGGTCATTGAGGAGTCCCACAGTGCCTGGTCCAGCCCGGTGGTGCTGGTGCCCAAACCAGATGGCTCGTACAGGTTCTGCAATGACTTTCGTAGACTTAATGACGTATCCCAGTTTGATGCCTATCCCATGCCCAGAGTGGACGAGCTAATCAATCGGCTGGGAGCGGCCCGCTTCATCTCAACCTTGGACCCCACTAAAGGCTACTGGCAGGTGCCCCTGACAGTGCAGGCAAGGGAGAAGACGGCCTTCGCCACCCCCGACGGTCTGTACCAGTACACTGTGCTGCCCTTCGGCGTCCATGGAGACGTTCCAACGGCTGATGGACAAAATCCTACGGCCCCACCAGTGGTACGCGGCCGCCTATCTAGACGACATCGTTATTCACAGCGACAGTTGGGAGACACATCTGAGCTGGATGCGGGAGGTGCAGGGGGCTCTCCGGGGGGGCAGGACTCACAGCGAACCCCAAGAAGTGCTGCCTAGGCCTAGAAGAGGCCTCCTACCTGGGCTACCGCATAGGGAGGGGCAATGTGAGGCCCCAGGACGCTAAGGTAGAAGCCATCCTTGGCTGGCCACGGCCCAAGACCAAACGGCTGGTGAAATCCTTCCTTGGCTTGGTGGGGTACTACCAGCGGTTCATTCCCCAGTTCGCGACATTGGCAGGCCCACTGCATGACCTGACAAAGAAATGGGGGCTTGACAAGATCAACTGGACCCAAGAGGCTGAGGAGGCATTCGAACACCTGAGATGGGCCCTGTGTACTGAACCGGTGCTGATAACCCCCATCTTCTCTCTCCCTTTCCTGGTTCATACAGATGCGTCGGAAGTGGGGCTGGGGGCAGTCCTGTCTCAGGCGCGAAACAGCGAGGAGCACCCAATCACCTACGTCAGCAGGAAGTACCTGCCCAACGAGCGGGCATACTCTACGGTGGAAAAGGAGGCACTCGCCATCAAGTGGGCCCTCGACAAGCTACGCTACTACCTCCTGGGACGTTGCTTCACCCTGGGCACGGACCATGCCCCCCTGACGTGGATGGCGAAGGCCAAGGACTCCAACGCCAGGCTCACCCGCTGGTTCCTGGCTCTCCAGGACTACAAGTTCGAGGTGGAACACAGGCAGGGGAAGGAACACGCCAACGCGGATGCGCTGTCCAGGCGGGATGCCTGCCTCTGGGCGGTCCGGCAGGATCCCGGCTTCCTGCTGGGGAGGGGGAGTTGTGGCAACCCAGGGGCGCAGCAAGCCCGGGGTCAGGTGATCGGGGGAAGATATGTCCGGGATCCGCCCCCACCAGAGACAACGAGCTACACAGCTGCAGCTCATGAGCAGGAACGAGGATGGCCCCACTATAAAAGGCGGGCCACCCCTGCCGAAAGGGGGAAATGGCACATTGGTTAACCGTGACCCTAACGCTTCTGTGTGTCGTTGCAGTGAGGAGTGGGGGATCCAGACAGCCCAGGAGACCAGTCCAGACCGTGCCCTCGACCGAGGAAGAACCTAATTTCTTTTTGTATTTGTGTTGGTCGGTTCCTAAAATAAACGCCTGCTTTGGGCAGATCACAACCCGTGCTGTGCTGTGCGGTCCTAGCTGCGCCCCTTTGGTTGCCACACTATATACAGTGCAGTCGTTTAATTGCACCTGGAACTAACCAACTCGGGAATGACTTGTAAGATAGTTTCAGCAAGGAGTGGACGATATAAACGGTACAGAAATATAACAGCATGAATTTGCCCTAGGGTATGGATGCTATACTATTTTGTTGGCCTACATTACATATATTTCACAATTCTAACAAACCTGTGTAGAATTTTTACTTGCATGACTACACACTTCCATGCTGCATTTTTGACATTTAAGTCTCTAAACATCTGAAATAGTGTGAGAAAGCCCAAAAATGAGGCTCTCCTCCATCTCTGCAATACTGGTTATGAGGATGCAGAAAGTTGCTTGCGAAGTTCTGTATAATTTTATGCCAAGCCTGGTGTGAATGGGGCTGTGACAAATCTTCTTTCCGGAAGGCTCTACCGTGGTCAGCACGGTATAGTCAAAATCCATACCCTAGGGCAAATTCATGGTTATATTTCTGTACCGTTTATATCGTCCACTCCTTGCTGAAACTATCTTACAAGTCATTCCCGAGTTGGTTAGTTCCAGGTGCAATTAAACGACTGCACTGTATATAGTGTGGCAACCAAAGGGGCGCAGCTAGGACCACACAGCACAGCACGGGTTGTGATCTGCCCAAAGCAGGCGTTTATTTTCGGAACCGACCAACACAAATACAAACTAAACTGTATTTGTGAGGAATGTTAATTTTAACGATTGAAAACAGATGCATCATAGACCACTGTAGCCTCTGTTGCCCGGGCAACAGAGGCTAATGTCATGATGCTAATGCTTCAGTGAAATAGTAGACTACCCAGGGCTCAACATTAACATTTTTTGGCACTGGCCCCATCGGGCCAGTGGGTTTGAAACTTACTGGCCCCAAGACAGTTTTTACTGGCCCCCCCCTCCAAAAGTTGTAATTTATCATTGTTACAACAAAACCAAAGATTTATAAATTGTGTTATTCTGTTAACATGTTTAACCATTTATTAAACACATCCTGGATATAAAAAGAACAAAAATGAAATCACATTTCTAGTGATAAAAATTTTAAAGGTAATAGTCAACAAAACAATTGACTTTTAACCTCAAACATGACGTGCTCTCTTCCCTGCTGACAGCCATCTCTGCACAACTCTGTCTGGCAGAAACTGAAACCTCTGGTCCCTCAATGCTAATATATAAAAGCTTCCATAGCATTTCATCAGTATGATACTATGATGATAAGTACCCAAGTCGACACCATTCTTCTGCTGCAGTTCAATAGCCTGGGGGAACGAGGCAAACGGCTGGCCCGTCTTAATTACGTGATATGCCGTTGTTATAAGTCGTGCAATAACACGATGGGCATCTACATTTAAATTCCTGACCATCATGGTCAACGGCCTCGAAGATGGATTGTCAACCATCCGCTTAGCTGTGACGCAAACCATGTGTTGTCTGCTAGCATGGCTGGTCAGGGATTGTTTTCGAAAATTGTCGGTGCCTCTGTAAAAATATCCACTTTTGTCTGCTTTAGACAGGAGCATACGACAGACAACACAGTGCGTCTTCGTTCCATTAAAAAAAGTTGCTTCCGTTTGAGCTCGTAGCTCTACTTTGCTGCCATCTTCACTTTATTGGCTTGCGCCAGTTATTAAAAAATGTATGGAGAGTAGAGAATTACAATTTGACAACCAGTCGTCACTCACTACTCAACTCTTGATTTGCCAACTGTGCGCCCCACGAGCTGCAAAGTTATTTATGCATTTAGCAGATAGCAAAACATATGAAGGATGTTAACTTTTACAATGCAATTTTTTTTTTCAATCAATAATTTGCAGTGGCCCGACCAGGCCAGTGAGTTGCTAGTTTAACTGTCCCGACGTTACTTTTTACTGGCCCAGGGCCATCGTTATTGTCGAGCCCTGCTACCGTTTCCGAAAGTAGATGTGGGCCTACTTCCTTAATAATATCAGCTAATATTGTACATTACATTTCACAATTGTGTTTCACATCACAAAGTAAAATGAGTAAATAGTTATCACCCTGGCCTCTTTGCTTGTGGCGTTTCTGCAGCTGCCTTGCAGTAAAGCTATAGTTAGCCTAGCTATCCCCCAAGTTAACAGATGCGAAACGAATGTTCTGCTACAGGTAGATGTCCTAAAGTGACATTTTCATCTAATGGGACCTTTAAAGGTCACATGACATGAAAACTTCACTTTAGGAGGTTATTTAACATTAATATGAGTTCCCCTAGCCTGCCTTTGGTCCCCCAGTGGCTAGAATTTTCGATAGGTGTAAACCAAGCCCTGGGTGTTCTTCTCTGCCTTTGAGAAAATGAAGGCTCAATTGTTCTGTTTGAAAATCTCCTCCTTGTGACGTCACAAGGAGGAAGGTTACCTCCCCTCTCTCTGCTTTGTCCGCCCAGAGAATCTGGCCCGCCCATAAGAAACTGAGCTACGACCATGCAAGTGTTTTTATCCTCGAGAGACATCATGGCTTGCAAACGTAGAAGCATTACATTTGCTCAGTTTGGATTGTACAAAGGAAAACAAAAATATTTTTACAGTTATTCCTTAATCCGAGCCTCTGAAGATCCAGTGTCTTGATTTTCTCTGGAAATGCGCCGACACAACTTCCCAAAGTTTTGTATGTTTGCGCCAAACATTTCAGCCACTACTGGTCTTGCTGAAATTAAATTCTGGATCAGTACTAACTCTCTTAAGTCCAGCTACAAACATCGGACAAGTTAGTTAACTAACGCTATATCATTTTGTTGCTTATATGGTTCCTAGCTTGCTACCCTTAGAATGTGGCTGTAATTAGCTCTGCAGCTAAAAGCTGAGTTACTGTCGCTAATGTAAAGGTAGATAGCTAGTATGTGTGTGAATACACACGCTGTAACGCGAGTGTTGTACACTTCTTTGTTATTTGGATAACTGTTCTGCTGTTGGTGTTATGGTGCTCGGATATCCGCCTTTCTCCTCATTAAAATGACTGAGTGTGCACCTCTGCAAACCAGGATGATCAGATGAGAATGGGCAAATTCAAGGCATCTTACAGCAACGGCGCTACGAGCCATTGCTGTACATCCATTGTAAACATTAGCGCATGGTGCCGCCTCTCTCCTCCTCATTAGCATTTAAAGCTACAGACACAGAAACAGCACGTCTTGAGGAAAGCTCATTGTGGGACTGCTCGTAGTGGCTGTAATTATGCACCAAGGCTGAATTTCGGGAAAGAGACTTCAGATACAGTATTAGGGGACCACTAAGGCCTATATAAAAGCATCCAAAAACAGCATGTCATGTGACCTTTAAGTCATAGAGGTTAGGACCATTTTTACACCGGATTGCCCAATATCTTACTAACTTTTCAACTGAGGCTGCTATAGTTTATCACTATTCCCTCTTCCAGGGGAAATGAGAAGACAACCATTTCATTCTACACTTCACTTAGTATTTTGAATGTAAATGAGCAGCAACAAATGTATGCTTTTAAATCTATATCTTCATAAATAATAATAAGTAGACATTTTTATATAAAATATACAGAAATATCAGTTGTAAAAATTACAGTTAATAAACAGACCCATCTGCGACGAGCACACCCTACAATTTCTACATAAATTGTACCCTCTCTAGTTTTATACTGGTAGGAAAATCTGATGAGCTATGTTGCACTGTAAAATTATACTACCAGGTCTTTTCCATGTGGTAGGCTGGATCGATAAATATATCGATAGATACAGCTATAATTTAGCGCTAGGGTAGGAAAATACGACAAGGTAGGACAAATGGACAGAACACCAGGTTCCATTACATTTATGAACAGGTGACAACCAGGAGTCGCTGCAATCACAGTTAGTAGCCATCAAGTTGTTGTACAATGGTATCCTTTAGACATATAAATTGATAGATCTGCTAATTGGGCGTGTATATGTCGTTAATATAGTCAATGTGTTCTTAAACTAAATACAATTTGCAGTGGTGTAAAGAAAAAAATCGTTTCTGCAAATTGGGGGTTTGTCCTCCCTAGCTATAGCATGGCTGACTGCACCAACGGCATTACTTCTAAGCTTATTGTAAATAAATTGTAGATGCTGCGTTTTCAAATGCAAAATGTTGCATGCGTTATCTACAAAGAATTGTGGGTAGGTACTTTTACATAGAGGTACGTGTTTGTAAATCACAATGTGCAACTTCAGATTTGCTCAGTGGCCTATCCGTGTCCTATTCTGCGGCAAAGCACGAGCATCAAGAAATACTAGCCTACTTCCGTGTCCTGTGTTTGTATCATTTACCTGGCATAGCGAGGGTGAAGTCAAGGGTGTAATGTCGTAATGCCATGACCGGGTATAGCTGTCATCCATGCCTAGAAAGGCAGAAGGAGTGAAAACTGAGGTTATCGACGTAGACAAAAAGAAGTCTTGGACACTTCTGGAGTTGGAGAAGACAGCCTCTGCTAGCTTAGTTAGCTAGCGACTGAAGAGGAAGGCTGAGAATAATGACGTTGCTACATCGTCATCACCGCTCGCACAGCCCCTGTACAGATACTAGTAAATTACAAAAATGTTCAATTTTGTCACCATCAAAACAGAACATGTTTACATTTTAAAACTGTTTTCTCAAAAATTCTCCCCTAATTAAATTCACAAATAGCACACACTTTCATACTTATTTCACGCAGACGTAGTTACAGTTATGCAAACTAGAAAAGCCATTTTTAGACGGACAAGTGACATTTTATCTTCAGACCTATATTATTATTATTATTAAACTTTATTACAGGCTCTAGGCCCAATAGCAAGACATACACCATAAAGAAAAAATAAAGAAAAACAGATACATAAACACATACATACATACTCTTATTCATGAGAGTCTTAAAAGGCACCCATACCAATGTTTCCACAGATATGATTGATATCTGACCGACCTGCACCTGGGACTCGTGAGCATCATTATAATACAGTTTTGTGACTCATCAAGTCGAGACATAAACTTAAACATCAGGTTCCTCAATAGAGCCTGTAAAGTGCTTAGCCCTGAGTCAACAAAGAGCTTACTAGCACTGCTACACCTGGGCTTTTTCAGCAGTATCCTCAGTCATTATATGCTACCTGAATTTTGCACAGGGTTTCCTTTTCGTAGCTGCCCCATAATGGGGCTGCATACATGGGGGGTGCAGTAAGCACGAAACAAGCTCACTTTCACATCATCAGAACAGTAGTGGAATTTCCTAACCAACATGTTTGCCTGGACATACAACATTCGTCTCTGCCTGTACATGTCAGCATCATCTTCCATCTTGTCAGTGATGATGTGCCCAAGATATTTTGTACAGTTGGATACACAGAGGGATTGCCCTGACAGGTAAAACATTGGAAAGTGTAGCTTCTGATCTTCCTTGGTCCTACATATCAATACAACACTCTTTTTTGCATTGTACTGTACGTCAAACTCGACCCCATACTCGGAGCATATATCCAACAGCTGCTGGAACCCAACAGTACTGGGGGACATAATAGCCAAATCGTCTGCGTACATCAGATGGTTTAACAGTGTGTTCCCTATCAGACAACCTGTCTTACACTTCCCCAACTGCTTCGACAGGTTGTCCATGTATAGGTTGAACAGGGCTGGAGACAGAAGCCCCCCCTGCCGTAACCCATTGCCTACACTGGAAGAAGGAGGTCTTGCAGAGATGTTTGATGTGAGCCTCAAAGGTCAGATGGGAGTCCATTTTAACACCTAGGTTGGTGGCTGATGTTGACAGTGGAATATTTTGGCCGGAGAAGGTGATGCTGGTAATGTCAGATGACCGAACCTGGTGTGGAGTGCCGACTAAGATGGCTTCAGTCTTGGAGCTGTTTAGCTGCAGAAAGTTTTGCTTCATCCACGCCTTTATCTCCTCCAGGCAGGTGGTCAGAGTGGATGATGGCAAGGCAGCAGAGGGGGTTGGGTTTGTTCTGAGGTAGAGTTGAGTGTCATCAGCATAGCAGTGGAATGAAATTCCATGCCGGCTGATGACATGGCCAAGGGGGAGCATGTAGATAGTAAACAGGGTGGGGGCGAGCACTGAGCCTTGGGGGACACCACAGGTGACATTGCGTGTCAGGGATTTAGCCTTTCCCAAGGCGACATGCTCAGTTCTCCCGGTGAGGTAGGATGAGAACCACTCATGGACGCAGTCAGAAAGACCGATAGTGGAATGTAGACGGTGGAGGAGGATGTTGTGGTCCACAGTATCGAATGCTGCAGTCAAATCCAGTATCATATTCTCACTTAGGCCTGTTAGTGCATGTAAACCAGCTGATACTATTTTAAAAGAAAAATTCCTCCATTAAAATAATGCATCATGACAGTTTGTATGATTTAAAATTGTCATTTATTATCACACTAGCATTTAATTATCACGGCAAACAATTACACTGCACTGAACTGTAAGTAAACTACAACAAAGTTAAAATAACAAAACCTGTAATTATTACTTGTGAACGAATATCATTCATGTCTTACTAAACCTAGTCACGCGAAAGTGAATGAGGTAAACAAATCCTTTCTGTTTCCTCTTCTGAGTCTATGCAGGTCATGTGAAAAATGATCCAAAGACTCGTACCCGAAGACCCAGTCGGGAAATGAACGAATCATTTCTGTTTCCTCTAGCTACCAGTACTTAAAAATTATCCAAAGACCCAAAAGGAGGAACGAATCGTTCACCTCCTGACTGTGTCTTCGGCTCAATGTTTCGTTCTTCTGCCAACCGAGTCTTCGGATCAATGATTAGTTCATTTCCAGACTGGGTCTTCGGGTACGAGTCTTTGGATCATTTTTCACGTGACCTGCATAGGCTCAGAAGAGGAAACAGAAAGGATTTGTTTATCTCATTCACTTTCGCGTGACTGCTAGGTTTAGTATATGCAGCCTGTGCACCAGGTTAGGACTGGGTTCCTTTATTCTCTCTCTCCTCTGTGCGCTCTCTTCCCAGTGCCAATCACGTCACTAATTGGGGGGTCGAGTGGGCATCTAGGTAGGCGTATATAGATAGACACCTGGGGCCCTTACACCGGTATGTTGTCACTCTGCTGCTGGCACTGGTGTGATGAAGCCATGATGTGGGTGCTGTCTTGAAGTGCGAAGTGTGTGGAGGAGCAGACGCTGACCGAATCGTGGTGTACCAGTGTTTGTGTGACTACTTCCGTATACAAGCACCCGCTGGGTATTGTGGCTGCCGTGGGGTACCTGCTACAAACGTAGTGTTCCTCGCAAATTGTAACGTGAGCGACAGACTTGTTCAACTGCAACCGGCATTGTTGGTTGCTGTTCTCTACACGTATGATTGTGGTGTTGCTCATAACCTAACTAGCTTTTGGTTTGTTTTCCTTTCCTCCAGCCTGTTGATCGTAGCTATTATTCTAAGTGAGAGTGCATGTATTGTACATCACAGGCTGGAGTGGTTTTCTTTATTTTCTTTATTCCTTTGTTTTGTCCCCCCCTTCCCTCTCGTGTAGCCAGCCTCGGTGGTGGTGGAGCCAGGGTAGCATATAGGACCCTTTTGGAAGGCAATCTTCCTAGTTCCCCTTCTTGCACTCAATGAGTAGCTTAGACATCTGATGTGAAATCAAGTTTATCCGTGTGACATCAAGTTGCTGTGAAGTGTGAATTCTAAAGTCTTTAAATCGAGTTTATCAGAGTGACGTTAAGTTGCAGTGTGTCTACAGACAGTGATCACGTGTGATATTGGGACCCTAACCCTTCTATTGGTGTTCTCACTGGCTTCTCTGGCTCCTGTGCCATTAGCTTGGTGATTCCCCCCCCCCCCCTGTATTGACTTGTTTATGTATTTTACCTGTTGACCAACCAAACCAACACCTCTATACCAAGTATTAATAAAGATTGTATTTTTATACTTTTCTAAGAACCTGTGTCTGTACAGATTATTAGTTCACAGAGTTCCCCTTGCTCTCGCATTAGCACAGACAAGTTTAGTTCAAGGGGTGGCGTAGTCAGCTGTACACTAGGGGGCGCTACATATAGTAAGATGTGTGTGATATTCGTTGTGTTCACAAGTGATAATTACAGGTTTAGTTATTTTTACCTTTTTTTTATCTTGGCCACGTGAAAATGAATGAATCACTCTCTGAGACTACTCGTTACTCCCGAGTCATGATTCGTTCAAAATGAACGAATCGTTCACGAACGACACATCACTCCTGTAAATCAAGAAAACTAAATTGCAAATGCTATAATACACAAATCGGATCCGGCACTTTGCATATTTTTCGCGGATCGCGGACGTTCTCTAGAGCTTGTCAATAACGGTGTATTATGGAAAGCCATAAGTGCGTTATTTAATGTCTTAAAACATAATGTGAACCAAAAAACACCTGTTAACATTGCAGGCAACATTTTTATGGAACGGCAACAGTGCATTTAATGTCTTAGAAAATCATGTTAACATGACCAAAAAATGTGTTAACATGTACATTTTTGCTGTGTTAACGTGTCCTTTTTGGAGGGTTCATAGCTAGCTAATATTTATTTAGAAAGTTTTACCGAAATGTGAACAAAATCGAGGCACTGACTATAACTGCCTGTCACAAATGCTGACAGTCATGTAGGCCTACCTTTTTCCCCTGAAATAACTTGTAAATACCGTAAAGGGCTAGGATGTGTATGTGTATAGTTAATTCTCAGTTTCAGGGCCAGTGGTGGGGAGAAACTAAACAACTCAGGAGTAAGTTACACAAGGATCTACTTGTGATTGAGTCTGAATACAAACTGGCTTTGGGGGCATATTTCAAAGTGTGTGTATAGTTGAAAGAGTGGAGTATAAATAATACCCTGAAGATGTGAAGTGCTTGTACTTCTACAGAGTGTAAAGAATACTATGATATTGTTACTGAAACTTTTCTTTGTTACTGTCCAGTTAGCAGTGTTGGGGAGTAACGGAATACACAGGGGCGCCGGCAGGAATTTTGGGCCCCATAAAAAATTAAAATTAAATAGAAAAAGGTTTATCATTTATATTAGTTTTTAAATTTTTTGGGGCCCCTGTCAGTCACGGGCCCTTGGAATTGTCCTAACTTTCCCCCCCTATACGGCGCCCCTGGGAATACATGTACCGGCGTTACGTACCGTATTTCTTAGATTTAACACCGCCCTCAAATAAACGCTGCCCTCGAATAAAGGCCGCACCAAAAAAATCTGAAAAACTGTTATTTAATTGGTTAAATTAAAACACAGTATTTATTACACAGGGCTCTAGAGTGCGACAAATTTCGTCGCACTATGCGACCAAAATGTGTACGGGTGCGATTACATTTTTTCCTAGGTCGTACCGGTGCACCTAACCTCCTCTTATCCGCTGTCTCTCCACAAACGTATGGAAGCAAATCGTTACCAAAATTCAAATGCATTTCCAGAAATGCATTTGCATTTTAAGAATGTGGCTGCATTATTTGACTCATAAATGAAATTAGTATTCAATCATCCTATTTGCATTTTAATTTTCTTCTTCAAGAGTGCTCAATCTTTCACTTAATTAAAATCTCAAATTTCATAATGATTTGCCAATGCAAGAGAGTACCGGCACCTTTTTTTCTCCACTTCAAGCACTGAATGTAATGTAATGCAATGCAGATGTGCACACCGCCCCCTACCGAACAAGATGGTTAGCTCGGTCAGCAGGGAGCTGAAGAAGAGCGGCTACTGACGTCACTCTGCTGCGCCGCTCAGAATGCTTTTTCCTTCATTTTGCATTTCTGCAAATGCATTTGAATTTGAATTGTGGTCACGATTTTGCAGCCACGTTCTTAAAATGAAAATGCATTTCTGGAAATGCATTTGAATTTGAATTGTGGTCACGATTTTGCAGCCACGTTCTTGAAAATGAAAATGCATTTCTGGAAATGCATTTGAATTTGAATTGTGGTCACGATTTTGCAGCCACGTTCTTAAAATGAAAATGCATTTCCAGAAATGCATTTTCTGGAGCTAACCCATGAAGCTAGGATTTTGATGCTAGGGAGAGTGTGGCAAGATGATTTAGCCAAGGCCAAAGGGCAAGAAGGCCAAATTACAGGTGTTGGCCATCTGAAGGGCATGCAACAGCAAGGTGGGACCCGCTCTAAGACTTTGAGCCATGAAATGTTAGGTCTCAGTTCAGGGAAGCGCTTTTAAACAGTAGCACTTTCTATTTTGAAATGTTTTATTTTGCTTAAAATGTTTTAGTTTGGCAGCTCAGTGAAGCACTTAAAATATTTTTATTTTTATATACAGTATGATTGTGCTTCAAATAAAAAATATATTTACCTACACCTTATTCTTGTTTAAGATCATTTACATAATATATATGAATGTATATGGAGCGTGATAAAAAGGTGACCTTAAAATTGTGGCGACGCAAGGAAAAATTTGGGTGCACCTACATTTTGTGCTGGTGCACCTAAATAAAAAGGTTAGGAGCACCAGTGCAACCAAGGCAACAAGTTAGTCTGGAGCCCTGATTACACAAGTAAATCACAAGTTTAGGCTACTATAATTCCCTCGAACCACTGGCAGACACAAGTGGCTTTCTTGCTATAGGTTTATTTGAAGTTTCTTCTCCAAATCCACCGTGAAAACTAAACCCACAGTATAACGAGGAAATAAAGACCACATTAGGTTAATATGAACATACAATGACATGTGCAGCATGTAAATAACGTTCACCAAAGTAAAATACAGACACAAAACAACATACCTCGTTGGCTGCATGCTGTACACAAAGGAATAGAGGGTCCCTTAGATCGCTAACATCCACTATAACAACCTTAAACTTTTATCGGAGCATTAAATGGTCTGCACCGCTTGCCTTCCCACAGTACACCACGCTCAGGGGCGTGTTAGACAAGTTAATACAGAGTTGTAGTTCTCTAAGGTTACTGTTGTAGTCATGGCCAAACGTGCAGACTTGGGTTCATGTAGGCTACTCACAATATCGATCAAAAAAACACTTGTACACAACATTAGTTTAAAAAGACAATATTTTACTAGTGCAAGATTACAATACAATACGTTACACCACCGGTCACTCAACCAGTCGTTTGTCGGCTGTGCTAGCTCGCTAGCTCTAGCAGTGGCACAGAACAGTCACGTAATGTGACGAGACTGAATTTAAAGTATAAAAACACACCAGGGACACTGACAACATCGGCAACCCTGCACCATGCATTATTATTTTAATGTAATCTTTAAATTCAGGCTTGTCACATAACTTTGTTCTGAACAGAACTGGGTGTGCAGACATATACGATAAGTTTCTCCTCCATCTTGAAATTGTAAAACCTAGAAATGTTTACAATGACCAACAGTTGCTACGTTACAAGAAACAAGAAACCAATCCGATTGGCCAATGGTAGCATTTTCACGCTTCTCATTTACATAAAGTTGAGAAAATCCAACTTGCAACGCTCCGCTCGCCTTCCCACAATTCCCTACAGGAGCTTCAACGCCCGATTTAATTGAAAATGAATTGGAAGCCGACGCCCCGCGCCGCCCGCTCCGCTGTAGTGGACACGCACCGTTAGCTTGTCGACTCTCACTCACGAGGGTTCCAAAAGGCCTTCAAAATAAAGGCACTTACCAAATAGTCACTTAATAATACTGAATGCAATTATATAATTCTAAATTATGACATTGGTTGAAAACAAATTATACATTATTACAATGCAATTGCGACAATTGCATGTAGGCCTACAATATAGCGAGATAGCTGACTTCACCACTCGCGAATTTGCCTTTCATCAACCCCAAGTTCGCGTGCTACAGATATGTTGCTGCTGGTGAGTGCTTTCTGCACAGCTCTCTGTTTGAAAGCTAAAGTGTAAGAACGTTTTGGCATGCTGCTTCAGATTTCTACACAATGTAGACACGCGCGGTTTCAATTTTACACTAGGCTTTGTGTTTGACCTCCTTGTCTATTCTTTGTTTGTCTATGGCCGCACTGCAGCTACAATTCACTAAATCTTTCGTACCAATTAAACGCCGCCCTCGAATTAACGCCGCCCTCGAGTAAACGGCGCTTTGTTTAAACGCCGCCCTCGAGTAAACGGCGCTTTGTTTAATCGAAGAAATACGGTATTCAGAATACAAATGAGTAGGCTAACTGTTTTCCGTTACAGTTACAATTTAAATAGTTTGTATTTAGAATACAGTTACATTGTTGAAATAAATGGATTACATGACGATACTTATCTGTTTTACGAGTTTATTCACTCTCTAAATCACGTGTCAAACTCAAGATCCACGTCATTTTATGTGCCCCGCAGGAGCTTAAATGGTGTATTGAAATAAGTCTACGCTGCTTTCCAGTGTGCATTGACAATAAACTACATCTCTCACAGTTCATTTCGATTATGTTACGGCAAAGTGACGACATCCCGCCTCTAAAAAGCAGTGAGCAGTCGGCTGAGCGGTTAGGGAATCGGGCTATTAATCAGAAGGTTACCGGTTTGATTCCCGGCCATGAAAAATGACGACGTGTCCTTTGGCAAGGCACTTCACCCTACTTGCCTCAGGGGGGGGAATGTCCCTGTACTTACTGAAAGTCGCTCTGGATAAGAGCGTCTGCTAAATGACTAAATGTACAAATATACACATCAGTGTTTAACGCAAAGTTCCAAGTTTAACTGTGGGGGAAGGCGAGCATGGTTTGAATGACAGCACTCCAATGTAGCCAGTTCTGCAAACCTACCCCATGCGCATGTTCAGCCAAGGTCCTCGGGCATTCAACCCAAGTTGGTATCGCTCTCAAACTTGGTTAGAGTACTCAGCCAGGGGCGGTTTTAGGCATGGGCAGACCGGGCAGCCGCCCGGTGCACCATGAAGAGAGGGGCAACATTTTCCGCAATTTTCGTATTTTGCGCCCTCTGCTGGCATAAAAAAAGATATTGCGATTGTGTTCGTGCCATTCGTTCCGTGTAGTTGGTAGGGGCGGCGGGCGGCAGTGGTAAGGGACGCCAAATGTGCTATGCCGCCACTGTACTCAGCCAAGCTATATGTATGTTTCTGCTTCCCCTGACGACAATTTGGAGCCAGAAATTATAAAGGACATCACCTTCACGAGACAAGGTTTTACCAATTGGAAAACTACAATGTTTATTTTACATAAAGCTCAAAAAGCTATTTTGCCCTCAAATGAAGGCCAAAAATGTTCGCTTGCACACTGTGCGCGCTCAAATTAACTGTGGAAGTCCCTATCTAGCATCACATCAAACCCAGAATACGTCCTAGGTTTGGGCTAATCCCCAAATGTTTACAACGTCTGGCCCGCGCCTGATTAACACTCGGTTCGATAAGCAGTTTCAAAAATGGTATCAATATAAAAAATTATCCGATCCCTTTCCGTAATCATGATACCCCCCAGAAATGTTCACTGCACCCCCAGTCAAAGCAGGCTGCATCCGGCCCTGGATGGAAGGCAATTTCAAGAAAGATGGGAAAGCGATACTGTTTGTGCTTCAAGGAGAATTTGTGTTTTTTTTAAATTTCGTGTTATCAGACGATGTCGGTCGTTAAAGAGTACAATCTCCGTCGGCCTTTAGACACCAAACAGAGATAAATATGCCAAATTTAGCCTTCAAGATAAACAGGTGTGGATCAGCTTAGAAGAGCGCAGCGTCTTGGCAAGTAAACTAACAATTTAGTGTAATTGAGAGGGATATCGATACACATTTGTACTTTTCTCCAAACTATCATATTCTTACTCAACATATCGATAACACAGGCAAACTGACAACTTCGATTGGGGACTGGGCTGTGAGGAAAGGCAAAAACCAATGACAGCTAGCCATCTAGCCAGCTAGACAGCTCACATCCGGTGCGCCTAAGAGATGGCCGCGTCGACGAGAGCTCCGCAAAAACCTGGCTTTTTGTTTGTCATTTTAGTGTTTGTTACTTGTTTTGTCAATGTTATATTGTCGTTTATTCAGTACGACCGGCAGACACTTCTGGACATTAAGTTGTCACTTGGCAAGGATTATTTTACGAACTTTAATTCCACTTTTCGGAGTGCGAGCTCGGACTGCGGCTGGCCCTTTGTTGTTCCGCCACTCTGTTTACCTGCGAGACGGAGGAAGAGGAAACGAGGCCGGCGTGCTGGAGTTCTTGTTCGAACTCGGAAACGGTGCTTCAAACCTGCTTTTCCAACCATCTTACTAGCTAACGTTCAGTCCATCGACAACAAAATGGATGAACTTAACGCTCGTGTCAAATTCCAACGGGACATCAGGAACTGCTGTGTACTGGCGTTCGTCGAGACCTGGCTGTCTCCGGAGATCTCCGACGCAGCGGTTACACCGTTGGGATTCACCATATACCGCCAGGACAGAACAGCTGATTCAGGGAAGTGCAGGGGCGGAGGGGTCTGTGTTATGGTTAACTCTCTCTGGGCTACGGATGTAGCGGTACTAGCATCTCACTGCTCTCCGGTCCTTGAGCTGCTAACTGTAAAAATCAGACCCTTCTATCTACCTCGGGAATTCACTGCGGTCGTCATGAGTGCAGTCTACATCCCCCCCCAGGTAGACAAGGCCGCTGCTTTGGATGAACTGTATGGGATTATCAATGGTCTGGAAAATGTGCACCCAGAGGCGGCCTTCATTGTTGTTGGTGATTTCAACAGAGCTAACATGAAGAAAGTCCTGCCCAAGTACTATCAGCACATTGACTTCTCCACACGTGGAGACCAGATCCTTGACCATTGTTATACAACATTCAAGGGCAGCTACAAACCCCTCCCCCGCCCTGCTTTTGGGAAGGCTGATCACACCTCCATTCTTCTCCTCCCTGCATATGAACAAAAGCTAAAACAGGTCAGACCGGTTGAGAGGTCAGTTCACCTATGGAGTGACGAGTGTGTGGCGACCCTCCAGGACTGCTTTGACACCACTGACTGGCTGATGTTCAAGGAGGCAGCAGATGGGGACATTAACGAATACTCAGACACTGTCTCCAGCTACATCCAGCACTGCATTGATGACGTTGTCCCCAAGAAGGTTGTCCGGTCTTTCCCCAATCAGAAGCCCTGGGTTGATGCCGCGGTCCGGGCCAAGCTGAGAGCCCGCACTGTCGCCTTTAACTCTGGGGACCCTGATGAGTACAGGAAGGCCAGATACGACCTTCTGAAGGCCATCAAAGCAGCGAAAAGGGCTTACAGGACCAAGGTGGAGTCCAGCTACCATGGCTCTGACCCCAGGCGCATGTGGAGTGGACTTAAAGCCATTACTGACTACAAAGGGAGAGGCTACAATGAGACCCAGTCCTCTGTCCTACTGCCAGACGAGCTGAACTCCTTCTACGCTCGCTTTGAGAGGGACAGTGACCCCCCTGCAGTGGAGCTACCTGAAGGCCAAGCCAGTGGTGTGCCTACACTAACTGTAGCCGAGGTGAGGCTGTGCTTTAAGAAGATCAACCCTCGCAAGGCACCTGGCCCAGACGGCATATCAGGTAGGGCCCTCAGGGGCTGCGCTGACCAGCTGGCAGGGGTCTTCAGTGACATCTTCAACCTCTCCCTTAACCTGTCTGTACTCCCCACCTGCTTCAAGAGGACCACCATTATCCCTGTGCCCAAGAACACCAAGGTCACTTGTCTGAACGACTATCGCCCGATAGCACTGACCTCTGTCATCATGAACTGCTTCGAGCGGCTAGTCAAATCATTCATCTGCTCCTCGCTGCCCCCCACACTGGACCCTATGCAGTTTGCATACCGGTCCAACAGGTCTACAGACGATGCCATCGCTCTGTCTATGCACACCGCTCTCTCCCACCTGGACAAGGGGAATACATATGTGAGGATGCTGTTCATTGACTACAGCTCTGCATTCAATATCATCATCCCCTCCAGACTCGTCTCCAAGCTTGTGGACCTGGGACTAAGCACCTCCCTCTGCAAGTGGATCTTCCACTTCTTGACGGGAAGGCCACAGGTGGTGAGAATCGGTGACCGCACCTCATCCGTACTGATCACCAACACAGGCACCCCCCAGGGCTGTGTGCTCAGCCCTCTCCTGTTCTCCTTGTTCACTTACGACTGTGTGGCAACGCACAGCTCCAACCTCCTTGTTAAGTTTGCTGACGACACAACCATCGTGGGCCTCATCTCTGACAGTGACGAGTCAGCCTACAGAGAGGAGGTTGACACCCTGACATCATGGTGTCAGGACAATAACCTCTCTCTTAACATCAGCAAGACCAAGGAGATGATTGTGGACTATAGGAGGCGGAAGGAGGATGAGCATGCACCCCTACACATCAATGGCTCGGAAGTGGAGAAGGTCAGCATCCGGTCGCGCACACGCAGACTGGACAACAGTTTCTACCCAAGGGCCATCAGGCTTCTGAATGGACACTGATATGGACATTGATTTACTGCACACTAGTCACTTATACACTGTCACTTTCAGCTACTGGTTGCACTATCAGTAACATTGCACTACTGTACCTCACTGTACCTCGCCACTAGGCTCCTGTATGGTCATTGACTTAGTCACTGATCTGCAAATTTGCACTATTGTACTGTACTCCACTTAGGTTAGAATAGGTTATAGGGTTGAAACAGGTTTTATGTGCATTTAGGGTTAGTTAGTACACTATTTATTGTTATCTGTAATTTAGGAAGTTTTAGTATTAGGGTTAGTATAGTCGATTATTTATTGCTATCTGTATATTTAGGAAGTTTCACTTATTTAAGCTCAGCATAGATGTAAATTATGTTCCGTGTACTTATATGTTATGTCATGCCAGGTGCTTGCGTTGTCTTGTCTTAAGAATTTCAGTGCCCAGTCTAACCTTGTGTTGTTCTGTGTACCTGACAAATAAAAGACTTGAACTTCAACTTGAACTTAGCCTGCCTAGCCAGCCAGTTGCACAGTTTGCTGAAGGCTTTTAAAACTATAGTTACAAAGTAAAAACGAATGGGTGAAACTTCTTTGTTAGTTACAACTTTTAATTGACAAAATTGACAACAGATGTTAAAAAACTTGACTTTAATCGAAGGATCGCCTCACATGGTCACTTCCGGTCTCACAAGATGATAATACCGATATGGCATAATGGTGAGCTAGCTGCTTATCTACCTAGCTATCCACATAATGGAAGACGCTTGGCATAGCGGCGTCCATGATTGCAGACGCTTGGCGTAGCGGCGTCCGTGATTATCAGGCATAGCGACGGTTGCTAGCTTTGTTAACATTGCCTGGCACAAATCACCCCCCATACCTATCTGCCTTCGATCTTGTGCAGCTAGCTGCGTTGGTCTGAAGATAACCACGCCCCTCTCGTTTGCATGTGAGATCGGAAATAAATACAGCACAGAAATAAATGTGGCGTGGAAATAAATGTGGCATGGAAATATATGTGGAAATAAATGTGCCATGTAAAAGTCTCAAAAAATAAATGTGGCATTAGGAAATAAAAGTCCCATAAAATAAATAAATGTTGTCTTTACAAAAACGTCATTTTGAAATAAATAAATGTATTTATTTATTGATGTTGGTAAATGGATTCAGCTATATAATTATATAATGCTATAATTAATAATTAATTATAATAAATCATTTTTTAATTTCAGAATTTATTTCATAGCCATATTTATTTATGTATGTATTTATCTATTTATTTATTTATTTTTGACTAACTCGGCTTTCCATAGCATTTTACCATGCCATTTTCTGTTTGTGATGATGACCGGTATGTCTAATGAAATAGCATGGTGGCTGTCCTAGCACAGCTTTTCTTTGGGAAAGTCTATGTCACTGAGCTGTTCCATCACAAAGGAATTCATCCGGGGGGTGCAGATCTGTGCAGGGCCCATGTCCTTGCAGGAGGCTGTTTGAATG
This sequence comes from Thaleichthys pacificus, assembly GCA_023658055.1. Classification (NCBI taxonomy): domain Eukaryota; kingdom Metazoa; phylum Chordata; class Actinopteri; order Osmeriformes; family Osmeridae; genus Thaleichthys; species Thaleichthys pacificus. The sequence goes on from CM042858.1 coordinate 2,335,024, forward strand.
TTCTGTTCCATGGGAGGTTGTTTGGGATGCGTCAGTCATCTTAGAATTAAATGTTTTATTTAACGTATTCTTAGCCCCCTGTCCCTCAAATAGCTAGGTCCCTGCATCAAACGTGCAGAGCGGCGTTCACACAGTCTGGCTCACACACAGCGAGACTGAGCAACTGAGCTGCCCCCGAGCCTCTGAAGGTGAAGTCAGTTTCCCCAGGTGAAGTTTAAACACACATGTTTAACTTATAGGCCGCAAGGTGAACCACGAAAAGTCTTTTAGAAAATGATTCCCGCTCCACAGTCTGGCATCTACACAATCTTTAGCTCAAAAAAAAGAACGAGTCGTGCTAAGCTACCAAAAGAAAGTCTGTCACTAAAATTCCAGTCGATTGTCGATGCGTCTATGTTTTATGCAGAACTAGTTTCTTCAGAGCGTAATAGGATTTTGGTGGCACGGTTCGACACGTGATCGTTCTACACCAATAAGGTAGCTGCTTTTTGTCAACATAGATGGATATGGTTGGCAAATAGAGGATGGGACCTTGCACGTCACCTGGAAGACCAGAAATTCGGCCCCTGACAGTGTTTTGCATGTGATACACTGCGGCTGCAAAAGTGCGTGTGAGACAGGCAGATGTTCCTGTTTTTGGCTAGCCAAACTTCACTGAGTGAGGAGATTGTTTGAAAGCGCCGGAAATGAGAATGTTTCTTTTGACATAAAGTTTAGGCTGTGGTACTGAAGTCAGCGACGCACCACACAAGCTTGAGTTTAAATACATTCTTTAATGTGACATTACTTACTGTACACGCACATCTTGATTTGCTTAAATGTACATGTATGATGCTGCTAGTACACCATGGCAGTTACTGACAGTAACTCCCAGGCCACTTTTTTCCCCCAGTCTGCCCCTGGTTGGCACTGAGTACCCTTTGTTGACACAAGGCACTTTTTGCCACAAAAACTTAAGTTCAGCCTAATCCGCGCAACGGAATGTAAATAAAAGCAACTCAATCGCTACCAAGACGAAACTTTTGACACCAAGGTTGTCTATGTAGTCCAAATATTGACGGATCCTTAGGGGCGCAAAAAGAAACAATAAAAAATATAGCTGCAAGCAGCAATGGCAGATTCCTCCAAACATTGCGAACCATTGAAAAAAGTATATTCTTCACAAATTGTCACTGTATAGAAAAATCCATGCTGCAGACTTACCAATGGGATACCAAATCAGAAATGCAATACCATCAAGATCCACATGGGCCTTTGCCTCAAGCCAAGGAGTGAGTGGGGGCTTGGTCAGCCCACACTCTCCTGAAATGTTGTGTGTGCGTCTTGCCAAGCTAGCATGTGTGTCACGGGAAAGGCTGAGTGTGTGTGAGAATGTGGAGCGCGTGCGCTGAGGAGCGTAGGGAGACTTTTCATTGGAAATAGCAATTAGCCAAGCATGCATATTTGAAATATTATCGGTTTTTGACCGCCGGATGTGTAAAGCATTATTTTAGCATGGATTTGTGTACTAAACATTCTCAAGAGTGAACATATGAACTTGTGATTGAATCAGAGTATCAGTTTTGGACCGGCGAATGTGTAAAGCATTATTTTAGCGTTAGCGATCAATTACATTTCCTTTACTTCAATAATTTTTGAAGATATGAATTTGCCTTTGCACATGGTAACATGTTGTAGTGTCTTCCTTGTGACATACCAAGTTTGGTGTTGATATCTCAAAGATTTGCTGAAATTTGACCCAACTTCCTGTTTGGTTGCTCTGTTGCCAAATTTCATTGGCTTTACCAGACAAACGGCTGTGAAAGTCAAAAATCTGTTGAAGAATTGAGTGAGGGTTGCTCTGACGATGATGTGTGCCAATTCTGGGGAAGATTGGACAAAAATTGAAGGAGGAGTAGCAAAATTTGTTTCCTGAAGCTTTATTGTACAGAAAAATCCAATATGGCGGCCGTTATAGGTTCTTGAGGCTTTTTTGTTCCTCATGAGAAATAAGGCATACCTAAGAATTTCAGAATTTTGGGACAAATGGGATGCAAATGGAATCACTTTGAAAATGGACAATTGGGGGGTGGCCGTAGCGCCACCTATGGATAATGGTGGGTCATTTGTGGTGTGGTAGTTACTCATGGCCTATACTATCAATGTTTCAGGATTTGGAGAACTTTTTACCATTGCATACAAAATCGGAAATGCAACACCATCAAGATCCACAAGGCCTTTGCTAAAGTCCAAGGAATGAGTGGGGGCTTGGTCAGCCCACACTCTCCTGAAATGTTGCGTGTGCGTCTTGCCAAGCCCGCGCGTGTGTCAAGGGAAGGCTGAGTGTGTGAGAATTTGGAGCACGCGCGCTGAGGAGCAGAGGGAGACATTACATTGGAATTACATCGTTAGCAATTAGCCAAGCATGCATGTTTCAAATATTCACTAAAAATCTACTTTTCATCTTACAATCAACTTTTTCTCAGATTTGTGTACTAAACATTCTCAAGAGTCTTCATATGAACTTGTGATTGAATCAGAGTATCAGTTTTTGGCCGGCGGATGTGTAAAGCATTATTTTAGCGTTAGCGATAAATTCGCGTTTGTTCGAAATACAAATGTAACTTCGTGAATTTCGTTTTTTTTATGTGTCTGCTTAGAATGTAGTGTTTTGTTGCGTGGTAATTGTCATTGTTGTGCCGGTTTACCATTGTAACCATGATTTAAATGAGTTTTACGTTTCATAAGAGGAGCTGGATTATTTCAACATGAGTGTTTACACAATAATTAGCTTCTTTCAGCTAAGGATCTGCGGTGTCATTTAGCGAAGGCCCCCGTTCTCGCCAAGTGACGCAAGATCAGCGGCGTGTGAAGGGCCCCTAAACATTTAAATATATTAGTAAATCAGAGTAAATTGACATTTATTAAGTTTACTTCTTGACGTACTTACATTAATTGAAAGTGCACTTGAAAGTATTGCAAAGTATACTTTGAGGTACTTTAGGAAGTATACTTCATGAACTGAAAGTGCACTACACAGGCTACTTTACAGTATTCAAAAGTAAACCTCAAATACACTATAAGTGTACTTTAAAGTGTATTAAATGACCTAAAAAGTGGGCCAATTCAGTTTACTTAGTACAAAAATAGTATATAAATAAGTACACTGCTAGTACACTGCTAGTATACTCTTAAGTACCATGATAATAGTATACTTTTTATGCTAAGTATACTTACAAAATAAACTTGAAGTATACTTCTTTTTTGTAAGGGATAGCCCTGTGTGGAGAAGCTGCCCCGGTAAATTCTACTACTACAGTACAGTACTAGACTACTGCTGTGTTCGTCTTGGTAGCGATTGCGTTGGTTGAATTTGATTCAACGTTCCGTTGTACGGTTTAGGCTGAAATTAATTATTTTCATGAACAGATTGACAAAGTTTAGGCTGTGGCAATGAAGTTCAGGTTAGTAGTTAGATAGACTTTAAGTAAGGGGAGTGGCGAACATGTTCTGTCGCCGTTTGACTTCCTAAACAGCTGTGTAGATCTTTTTGTTAACTAACGCTAATAGTTTGTCTCGCGTAGGCTACAGCGTTGCAGTTAGCAACACTGGTTTGAAACCACAGGTAATGATAATTTCACCAAAAAATCGTTTACTTGTAATGTAATGTCATAATAAATCCTACAACGAAAATGTATTTGTGAGGAATGTTTATTTTAACGATTGAAAACAGATGCATCATAGACCACTGTAGTATGTGTTGCCCGGGCAACAGAGGCTAATGTCATGATGCTAATGCTTCAGTGAAATAGTAGACTACCGTTTCCGAAAGTAGATGTGGGCCTACTTCCTTAATAATATCAGCTAATATTGTACATTACATTTCACAATTGTGTTTCACATCACAAAGTAAAACTAGAGAGGGTACAATTTCTGGGGAAATTGTAGGGTGTGCTTGCTTGCGTCGGTTGCACAGGGGTCCGTTTTAATTACATTTTTACAACTGATATTTCTGTATATTTTATATAAAAATGCATAGGGCCTACTTATTATTTATAAAGATTACATACATTTAAAAGCATCTTTTTTTTGCTGCTCATTTACAACTCAAAATACGAGTGAAGTGTAGAATGAAATATGATGTATTCTCATTTCCCCTGCAAGAGGCAGCCTCATAGCTGAATCAAAACGAATACATTTGGCAGACCGGTGTAAAAATTGACCTAATCTCTATGACTTAAACGTCCTTTTAAGTTTTCCCTTCCGTTGTACGGTTTAGGCTGAAATGAATTATTTTCATGAACAGATTGAAAAAGTTTAGGCTGTGGCAATGAAGTTCAGGTAAGTAGTCAGATAGTTTCACCTATTGAAAGACTTTTGATTTAAGTAAGGGGAGTGCCGAACATGTTCTGTCGCCGTTTGTCTTCCTAAACAGCTGTGTACAGTACTGTAGATGTTTTTGTAGTGTGTCTCGCGTAGGCTACAGTACAGCGTTGCAGTGAGCAACACTGGTTTGAAACCACAGGTAATGATAATTTCACCAACAAATCGTTTACTTGTAATGTAATGTCATAATAAATCCTACAACGAAAATGTATTTGTGAGGAATGTTTATTTTAACGATTGGAAACAGATGCATCATAGACCACTGTAGTATGTGTTGCCCGGGCAACAGAGGCTAATGTCATGATGCTAATGCTTCAGTGAAATAGTAGACTACAGTTTCCGAAAGTAGATGTGGGCCTACTTCCTTAATAATATCAGCTAATATTGTACATTACATTTCACAATTGTGTTTCACATCACAAGTAAAATTAGTAAATAGTTATCACCCTGGCCTCTTTGCTTGTGGCGTTTCTGCAGCTGCCTTGCAGTAAAGCTACAGTTAGCCTAGCTATCCCCCAAGTTAACAGATGCGAAACGAATGTTCTGCACGCGTGTTTTCGTGACGTTAGTGACGTAGTTACGTTAGTAACGTCAGTGACTGTGGCTAGCAAATTAGCCACCGTTAGCTTCACTTTTCGCCACAAAAACTTAACTTGAGCCTAAACCATGCAACGGAACGTAAATCCCAATAGAAGCAACTCAATCGCTACCAAGACGAAACTTTTGACACCTAGGTTGTCTATGTAGTCCAAATGTTGACTGAGACTTAGGGGGGCAAAAATAAATAATACTAATAATGATATATATGTGAGAGAACAAAGGTTGTGCCCTTGCCGAAGGCAAAGCACACCCAATAATACCACCAATAACAATAGGTTTCCTTCTACCGGAGGAACCCTAATTAAAACTGAAACAGAAGTATGAAATTCCAGGGTTTAATATTAAATTAATTAATGCTACACTTTACTATCCGTCAAAAGCCCTCCACAAAAGACCGATATACAATAACTTTGTGAACAAGTGAGTGGCAAGAGTTTCGAGGTTGATTTCACTTTTATTGGTAAACGTGGAGGCGGAGTTTTAACCTACATTGCCCATTATCAACCAGACAATCACTGGGGAACAAATCATTTTTAAAAAGCATATTACTGAAAGCGGACAAACTGACTTTTTCATACCTTCAACATGTAACATTTTTGGCTTAAGTCAGAAGGAGCTGGGGCGCGGCAGAAATCGTGCAATGTATGGAACTTGTGTGTGCAGTATCTTGCAAGACAGTATAACAACAGGATTTCAAATATAATGTGCAGAGAAGGGACATCTTCACAGGTATCTCAAGAGGTAATGAACTGCTAATGCTGCTGTCTGTGCCCTTAGGCCAAAGCAGTGGCGGAACCAGACTTTTATATATGGGGTGGCCAAGGGGTGGCCAGGGTTACTTCAGGGGGTCCACAGACCAAGACTGAAAATGTGTGTGTAACCTTAGCCTGGCATCTAAGCAGTGTAAATTATTAATATGATTGCTGATGAAAAATAGAAATTCAAATTCATTTAAGCCTGAGTTCTTCAGTGTGGCCTAGTATGGTCCACTAGGGTTACTTTAATCAAATTCTACATTTACTATGAATACACTGTGTTTGTACATCTGAATTGCAACTCATTTCTTTCTTACACACTGTACTGTAGGCTACTCACAAACTGGAGAGACTTGGGTCACTCTGTTTTCATGAATATATACTCTGGGTCTAACCAGGTTAGAGGTTAGATCCTTCTTTTACATTAAAACATAACTATTAGTGTATACTCACACAAAAAATGCCACAGCCATCAAAACAAGAACACTCATGAATCAACAACCAACATTTTGAAGTGAGGCTTAATCGGAAAAAAAACTTTTGTGTAGAGGCTTATATGTGTGGCCTACAAACACAAGCTAAACTTGGCATGTGACTGACTGCCTGGTATGCTCTGACCTTGTGCCTGTAGCCTCGGGGAGGGAGCTGCTCTGAGGTCTTGGGCTGGTGCAAGGACTGGGCCTATTTCCACCTGCTATCTCACCCTTTCTTTTAATGTTTGAATTGAACCCTAAGCAAAAATAACATGTAGGCCTACACATCCAATTACCCACATTTGAGTCCAATCTCAATCTCCCCATTATTATCTTCAATCAACTACCAGCCTTTAAATTACTAGATTATGGCTAGCCCTATTCTGAAATACGTATTACAAACAGGCATTATACAATAGCAAACAGGGTAGCTATCTCACTGCAGTGTTAATCTTTTGTAACGTTAATAGATTGATAAGGCATCTCTTTAAGGAATCTTAGCAGTTAAAGTACAAAAATAGTGTAGCGACCCACACAGAAAGACGTGTGTTATATGTTAGGCTGTTAGTTGGTTGTTTACCAGTAGTTTTCGCGGGGTCCGACAGTCCAATCAACCTGCTGTCTGCCAATCACGGGAATGCCTGGAATGTTCGGATGCCGGGCATCCTGGTGGTTGGCGAAGGGGCATGGAGAGGGTTGGCGCATTCGAATTTAAGACCAGGTTTAGGGTCTGTTCTTTCTGTTACGTCTGGGTTTCACAAGAGACGTTCACTATTGTTTTGTGGGCTACCTTTCTTTTATTTAGCGTGGGCTAGGGCCAAACAGCTGTTTGGCTTACTAGTAGCCTGTGTACCCTGTGGTTAATAAACGTCAATTCGGGAACTTCATCTTATGCCTGGACGATTGTTCCTTTCTGACCTAGTCAGGTCATTACAATATATTTCAAATGGATAAATGATACTGTTGTTGTTTTAAAAGTGTGCTATATAAATGAAAATGAAAAAAACGAAATTGAATCAACTACACCAGCGGTCCCCAACCTTTTTTGTGCCACGGACCGGTTTCATGTAAGACATATTTTCACGGACCGGCAGGGACGGACTGGGAGGAAAGATAGGCCATGGACTTTGATCCAAACTGGCCCACCAGAACCGGCCCCCGTAGGCCTACGCCACCACAGCTGCCCTGCTAATGCATGCACATTCTGGGTTTGATGTGATCCTAGATAGCGACTTTCACATCTAATGTGAGTGCGCGGAGTGCGCGAGATTTTTTTTTTGCCGATTTGAGCGAAAAATTGTTTTTGGAGCTTTATGTAAAATAAACATCGCCGTTTTTCAATTGGTAAAACCTTGTCTAATGAATGTGATGTATTTTTGTCTCTTAATCTTTCAGCCCCATCTTTACGTTTCTTAGCCTGGTTTTCCATCGTTATATTGTTGCTAGCTAGCTTTCGATCCGTCAGTCCCACTTTTGTGTGTAAACGAGACGACAGTGACACCCGAAGTGCGTTCCTTATATCCAGTTTATTCCGTGATTTTGTTTGATTGCTGTCACGGCAGAAAATCTCGTTTCACAAAGTATGTTGGAAATGGAAGCAGGGTTTTCAGTGCTTTTGTTGCGATCTCAGGATATTCAGCCTGCATCCAGGTCTGGGGGTTTCTCCACCAGAATTTTTTTTTAAAGATGTAGATGCAATTTCCCGCATTCTGGTGCATTTACCTTTTTTTAATTTTTTTATAAAAAAATATCTCTTTCATTGTTTTTCCTTGGAGTCGGCATGGTCGACTCCAAGCATGGTCTGGGTAAACCCATTCGATCTGCAATCTTAAATAAGATTGAGCTTGGTCTGGTGATAGCCAGGATAATGTTTTGGTGTAATACACAGAGGACTGACACTGACAACTTTGGCACTTTATTCTCCATTTAATGAGAGCAAAAGACTTAAAAGGAGGATTTACACATTATACATTTATTGATGTAGTTTTGTAGATGAGTTTTCTGTTTAACCTAGATTAAGAAATCAACAAATGCTGTTCCACTTGTAATGGGTAAATAAAGTATGGTATTGCCTAGTGCTAGTTGTACGTAAATAGCTAGCTAGGCTAGCTATAATCATAATGTTTGCAGAAGGATCTTTGTGACTTCATGCTATTATAGTCAGAGAATGTCTCATAAAGGTGCTTTGGCCACTGAAGGGAAAATTTGGGCAACTCTGACTTACTTTTCTCTTCCGACAAAAAATGATGTCCATCTCGAACAGCCGATACCTGGAGTGCTAGCTGCTTCGATCAAAGAGTATGAATCTGCGTGCCTGTTGAGTCTGTTTGTGCAGGAACCAGGAAAACGCGGAACGGATTACTATTGCTATGGGTATTCCCCCTACTGATAAAGTGGAACGGATTTAGATTGTGAAGCAATGGAAAGAACGCTGGATTAGTAGACCTGTCGTCATGCACTAATATTTTGATAGCAAATGTGGGGGGGTCCAAACAACCTTTTTTTTTAAAGTGGGGGGGACGTGACCCCCCCAGGTTATATTGTGGCGACGCCCATGGTTACCGCTCAATGAAGCCCACAAACTTGCTAAAAAATGAGTAAACACACGTCTTTGCAGAGCTTTTTTGCTCAGGGGAAAAGGCCCGCAGAGAACGAGAGAATCCGGTAATTTTTTCAGAATAAAACGTCTTTCAGACTCTGAAAATCAATTAAAAAGAAATAATGTTATTATTGTTTTTTCTGTGCGGCCCGGTACCAAATGACCCACGGACCGGTACCGGTCCGCGGACCGGTGGTTGGGGAACGCTGAACTACACCACAGTACGACAACTACGCTGTTAGCTACTAAGGTAGTGCTAAACAAAAACAGAGACATATTTCTCCTATCTGAATCTGTTATGGAACCAAATTGCCAATATGCATCTTTTTCTATGGCTCTGCGGCCCAGCAACTCAACTTTCATAACATTTTGTTCAGGAAGCCTCAACCCCAATGCTAAACCTTAAAACGATAACTGTAATATGATGCTCTTGTCTTCCGTCGCTGGCGCTGTATCAGACGCTGGCGTAGTGATTTGACTGGTGAACTGTGGAAATATCCTCGATTGAAAAAATGCGCTGCCAGATGTCAAAAGAAACGCTTCTTTTAACAATATAAATTAAATGTCAATCAGCATCCAATTGCCAGGGATAGCGAATTACATTTTGGGGTGGCACCTGGGGTGGCCAGTCCGATATCAGGGGGGTCCAGTGCCACCCCGGCCACCCCTCTGGCTCCGCGCCTGGGCCAAAGCAAAACAGAAATGAGAAGTTGAGACCATGGTTATAAAGGGAAGGAGAGGTCTCTCCACCACTGTGGAGCATGGGAGGAGAAGCACTGCATTATGGGAGCGTGAGGACCTTTCCATCTTTGAGTACGGATTGCGTGATGACCTGATGTTGCAGAGAGACATTAGAGTCAGTCCGTACAGCTGGATGATGCCTTGGAGGTATGTGGGGCCTGCCCTATTGGCCACAGCAAAGACAAGTGTCCGAGATTTGTGCCTGATCCTTGTGGTGAGAGGCAGCCAGTGGAGAGATCTCAGCAGGGGAGTTGTGTGAGTAGAGCTAGGTTTCTTTGCGAGCGAGAGGCTTCCACAGAGTACAATAATTTTGTACTGAGAGGATCTAGCAGAGATGAAGAGTAGCTCCATCTTGTCGGGATTCAGTTTTAGGTGAGGCTATCCAAGAGCAGATCTCAGCCAGACAAGCCAAGATTATTTTGTTGAGTTGGGAGTCGGAGGGTGGGAAAGAGAGGATCCACTGAGTTTTGTCAGTGTAGCAGTGGTAAGAGAAGCCATGTGATTTGATGACCAAGCCAAGTGATCTGGTGTAGGTGGAGAAGAGAAGAGGTCACAGCACAGATCCCTGCCCTGATGAGAGAGTGAGAGAAAGACCGAGCGAGTGAGCGAGAGAGAGAAACAGAGAGAATGAGAGAGAACCTTGAAATAAGTTATGAGCGAATGGGCACTCCAAATTCAGTACCCTAGTAAGTGAATTGTGAGTAGAGCTAGGTTTCTTTGCGAGCGAGAGGCTTCCACAGAGTACAATACAATAAATAAATAATACAATAAATCAGCTGTTTATGTTGCCTTCAACATTTTAATTAGATTAAAAACAAAACCAGTACATGCATAAACAGTGTTTACCAGCCATAAAAACACATTTCTCTTGACAGGCAGATCTATGGGGGCACAGTGATTTGCTTCTACAGGGTCTAGACATGGCTTTGCAGCCATATTCTGTGAGCCACGTCCTTATAGTTAACTCTCATCAGGATATCAGAGCCCATAGAGAGCAGTGGCTTGATGAATCAAGTAGGTGATTAACACTGAATATACACTGAATATCATCCAATTTCTCAACATCATGACACTTTCAATGGGATAGTCCCACAGTCGAAACTCCTGGAATGGTCTCTTGGCTGCAAATGTTTGCTGAGCAGCAGGCTCACATCAAGGAGTTACGGCAAGAGTTTGTGCTTGTAAGTCCCATACATTCAGCACTGACACATGCATGTATTGTACCTGTAATCCAATATTGTTCCTTTTCTACAGTGTCTCACTGTAGCCCACTGTGTTGACCCATCTGTGTCCATACTATAACTTGCATTATCATGCTGTCTGTTCCAGTGGATCCAGGAGCATGACACAGCTAAGGAGCTATATGAATACATATTCATTGATGAGGTTGGATTCAACCTGGTGAAGAGGAGGCGCCGGGGCAGAAATGTCATTGGCCAGCGCGCCATTGTTGAGGTCCCCGGCCAGCGTGATGACTTTGTGTGCTGCAATGGGTTGAGCAGGCCCGTTGACAGTACTGTACTGTTCAGAAATAAAACTTTTTTTGCCACATATGTGTGCTGTTTTATGTTTGACTATGAAAGAATTAGGCCTACACTGAGACATTTTACAACAGTTGAAATGGCTCATTCTCCAGAGTCATTGTCATTCATATGGTGTGTTCCATTTCTAGAATTGTTTTTTCAATTTTGCACTACTGTGTGCTGTGAATGCTTGGTAGTGTGCAGCAAATGCTTATTGTTGGAATGCTGCTTCAGCATTCCAAGTATTGTTCTTTGAATCTTTATACAACTTCTTCATATTCTTATTCTATTTCTTCCGTGGCACGTTTCAGCACCTTCAAATCTTCAGCTATTAAAACCGTTCAGCTATCAAAAAATTCAGCAGTTTCAGGCCATTCCTGCTATGACTTTTCAGCTTTTTACCTCTTATGCTTGAATTAATATAAATCAATATTCATCATATTTTAACATGGGTTTCCAATGGAGTTTTCTTTCAAATCCTCTCAAACTTCTTTAAACTTCTTCAACTTCCAAATCCTTCTTCTTCCTCAATCTTTCAGCTAGAGCCACCATTTAAACTTTAAAATGTTGACAAAACCCTAAACTATTTTTAAATAATTCAGCTTTTTGATATCTATTCAACTTTTTTCAATATCACTGATTATGTTTCATGACTTTTTCAAGCCGTTTCTGAGATTTACATGGGTGTGTACGTGAAAGCCTAGAGTGCAGACTGAAACGCTTAGAGTGGAGGGGATCTTCGGATGTCGTTGAAAAAATATTTCTAGTTTGCAAGCATTGCCACAATTTTCGCTCTTCATGCTTCGTTTTTGGATCAGTAGATAGCTAATTTTGTGCTGGTCGTAGACAGTTGTCTGTTGAATCCAACAGACGTACACATTTGTTCAGAGCCCCACGAAAGCGAGACAAAGTCCAACTCTCGCCCCATAGAGACACCAATGCAAATCTGGTGACAAAATCGTCAGAGAAAGCAAAAACAAGATATTGAAACTGCCGGTAGAGTCGTATTTCTGACCGCACAGAAATATAAAGGACATCTCTGGTTTCGGCAGAGTCTTGGGTCTCGGAAAATACGCTTATTTTTTGGATTGGAAGTATAGTTTTGCGTCTAGGTTAACTTGTTTGAGGTGTGGATTCTAGCTAAATTTCTGTTATTCTCTGCCCTCAGCGCGTTAGCATTCATAGCTGCACCATCACCGTGGCAACCACACAAACAAGCGCCACTCAGTCTATTACACAGGTGATTGTTATTAGCTGATTAGTGGAGACACAGGACAAGCTATTCAGTCAACTCGTCTCATTAAAAGACTAAGAGCACCACAACACAACTACTACTGATACTGCTATATTTTATGCCACTACTACAACTACTAATTCTGCAGATGCTGCTAATATCTCTTTTACTAACTACTTCGCTAATGGAACTGTTTTGTTCTACTACGCCACTGAGTGCGTTTACTTGACCATGAGAAACCCGATTACTAGCAATTGTCGGTTTATGCCATACGATTACTCCATTTACATGTGTAATTAGTTATGCGATTACTCAATAAGCACGTCTACATGATTCTTTTTATTAATCGTTGTATGCTCTACGGACAAAACTTGCACCATCATCCTTCTGCAACAAAGTGTCGCCGTGTCTTCCTGTATCGGCCCTACTGCTGTATGTTTCATTCAATCAACACATTGAATCCTACTAAGAAAGCCGAGTAAACGCACTCAATGCACACATCTGCTACTGTTATTACTATCCCAACTATAATTTCAGCTGTTAAGACTATAATATTCTTTTTATGACTAGCTAGCCTAGGCCTACTTCTTCTTCCGTTTAACAGTTCAGCTTTCAGCTTCTCCCGCATTGTATATTTCAGCTCTTAGCGTTGTTAGATGATGCAGTTCAGTTTCCACACTGCCTCTTTTGTGTGACTCACATTTTTGAAATTCATTTCAGCTTGCGGGTATTTTCTCATTTCTGTATTTTCTGCAATTTAAGAAAAATAATTTAATCTTTCAGCATTCCAACGCATTTTCAGCAGGAAATGCCTTTCTAGTTGTTGGAATGCTGCTTCAGTATTGTTCTTTGAATCTTTATTCAACTTCTTCATATTCTTATTCTATTTCTTCCGTGGCACGTTTCAGCGCCTTCAAATCTTCAGCTATTAAAACCGTTCAGCTATCAAAAAATTCATCCGTTTCAGGCCATTCCTGCTATGACTTTTCAGCTTTTTACCTCTTATGCTTGAATTAATATAAATCAATATTCATCATATTTTTAACATGGGTTTCCAATGGAGTTTTCTTTCAAATCCTCTCAAACTTCTTCAACTTCCAAATCCTTCTTCTTCCTCAATCTTTCAGCTAGAGCCACCATTTAAACTTTAAAATGTTGACAAAACCCTAAACTATTTTTAAATAATTCAGCTTTTTGATATCTATTCAACTTTTTTCAATATTACTGATTATGTTTCATGACTTTTTCAAGCCGTTTCTGAGATTTACATGGGTGTGTACATGTGTTGAGCATATTTGATATATAGCAAAGCCATGTTAAATAGTCTACGCAGTGACGTCATATTGTAACGTGTGTACCTGCGTGTACTAGGATGCTGTTGAGAGCATGCACAAAATAAATGGTCATTGTGTGAGTTCCTAGACCAAAGAGAGTTGGTAGTCTGTACTCTTTTCTCCCGTAGGTACTAGCTAACCACATTGGTGACTGGTAAAACGAGACTGCTGCAGAAATGTCTAACGCTACAGGTTATGGGCCCAGTCATTCAGGCCAAAGGTGGTTCAGACTTTTATTCGACGGTGATGAGAAAAGTTACGAGCTCTGGGAAACGAGGTTCCTCGCGCACATGGAGTTACGTCGCCTCAGAGAAGTTATCTTGAAAGACCCGGAGATAGATGAGGATGACAAAGCAGTCCTCGAGGAAGACGAGGCAAAGAACGGTGAGGCATATGCAGAGCTAGTGCAATGTCTAGACAACAAGAGCTTGTCATTGGTAATGAGGGACGCGAAACGTGATGGAAGAAAAGCACTGAATATTCTTCGCGAGCACTATGCGGGAAAGGACAAACCCCGCGTTGTGGGTTTGTATTGTGCACTTTCCTCGCTCCATAAGGCTAGCAATGAAACGGTCACTGACTATATTATTCGAGCAGAGACTATATTCACGTCATTGAGAAGAGCAGACGAGCATATTAGTGATGGGCTTCAGATAGCTATGGTAGTAAAAGGATTACCTGATTCATACAAGCCATTCGTCGTGTACATCACTCAGACAAGTAACACTGTAACATTCGGCGAGTTTAAAACAAAACTGCGAAGTTACGAGAGTACTGAACAATATGGGAAGAGGGACGTGAATGTCGAAGAAGACAACGTGATGAAGACTAGCGGGGCAACGGGGTCACGAGGAAGAGGAAAGAAAATGGACCTGACTGATATCGAGTGTTACACGTGCGGTAAGAAGGGACACATGGCCAGGACATGTCCTGACGGATACCAGGTGAGAAGAAAGGAACGAAAATGGGACACACCACAGCGGGGAAGGGGACCTAGCCGAGGACGAGGTCGTGACCATGTGAAGAAAGCAGATGGAGAGACGGAGGCAGAGCCTACATCTTTCTGTTTCAGGATGAGTGACTGTCCTACACTAAGAGGAAACAAGAAGGGTCTCATGGTCGACTGCGGCGCTACAACACACATGATCAACGACGCCACAAAGTTCAAAACAGTTGACGAGCTTCAGACCCGAGGACCACGTGATCAAGCTTGCTGACGGATCCAAGGTGAGCGGGATGGCGAAGATGAGGGGAGACGCCGAAGTCTACTTGCTGGACAGCGAGGGACAACAGGTGAAAACGAGGCTCAAGCAAGCACTCTACATCCCATCGTTTCCACAAAACATCCTTTCAGTCAAAGCAGCGACAGCCAACGGAGCTGAGGTACGCTTCAAGGACGGTAATGACTGGCTGGTCCACAAGGATGGTACAATGTTCAAAATGGACGTGTATGGTAGGCTGTATTACCTTAGCACTGTAGAGGATGGAAATGTTGATGAAGTGTATGGTTGTCATGACATTCAAACGTGGCATAGGATACTTGGTCATTGCAATTTTGATGATGTTGCAAAATTAGAAAAGGTGGTTGAAGGGATGTCTATAAAAGGGAAACATGACTAGTCCAATCAAAACTGTGAAATATGCACACAGGGAAAGTTTACACAAAGTAGAAACAGACAGGCAGACGCTAAAGCTACAACTGTATTAGAGCTAGTTCACACAGACCTATGCGGTCCTATAGAACCAGCAGATAAAGATGGATACAGATATGCAATAGCATTTACTGATGATTACAGTGGGATGATTTTTCCATACTTTATTAAAGCAAAGAGTGACACGACAAAAGCTAAAGAAAAATTCATAGCAGATGTAGCTCCATATGGAAAGATTAAGTGCATAAGGTCTGATAACGGCACAGAGTTCACCGGGCAGGTCCAGTCATTACTTAGGAGTAACTTGATAAGGCATGAGAAGAGTGCACCCTACTCACCTCATCAGAATGGAACTGCCGAAAGAGGTTGGAGAACCTTATTTGAGATGTCTCGATGCATGCTATTGGAGAGTAACCTCCCAAAGCAATTATGGACATATGCTGTACAGACAGCAGCTCAAACCCGCAACAGGTGCTACAGTAAGCGGCTAGAGCAGACACCTTACCGTGTTTTCGCAGGAAAAACACCTAACCTATCTAACATGAAGATATTTGGCTCTGAATGCTATGTATATCAGCAGGATAAGAAAAAGCTGGATTCTAGATGCAAAAAGGGGATCCTTGTAGGCTATGACAAATATAGTCCAGCATATAACGTGTATTATCCCGAGACAGGAAAAGTCCTAAAACACAGGCTGGTGAAATTCATCACCAAAGGTAGCACAGATAGCCAGACTCAGACAGATTGTGACATGGGGGAAGACATTGAGAGCTATGGAGATACACCACCGAAGAGAGTAAACCAGGGACAGCCTAAGGAGAGTAAAGAGTCAAATGTTGAGGAGACTGCTGAGGCAGCTCCGAGCCAGACAGATAGTACTCAGAGAGAAGAGGGAGAAAAGAGATACCCTACGAGACAGAGAAAGGTCCCAGAATACTTAAAAGAGTACCAGTGTAAAGCTGAGTGTAATGACGAAAGTGAAAATGTAGATTATTTCTACAGAGTGGCTTATGATGTACCTAGAACACTTAAAGAGGCAATGGACTCAAATAAGTCAAAAATGTGGGCTGACGCGATGAAAGAGGAGATTAACTCTTTGACAGAGAATGAGACTTTCACTTTGACCCCATTGCCAAGAGGCAAACAAGCAGTGGGAGGTCGCTGGGTATATGCAGTGAAAGAGAGCCCAGATGGATCTGAGACTTGTAAAGCCAGATATATAGTCAAGTGGAAGGGATTGATTATAAAGAGACCTTTTCACCGACAGCCAACATGACCTCTGTACGAGCATTAATGCAGGTGGCTGTACAGGAGGATCTTACCCTACACCAAATGGATGTGAAGACTGCTTACCTCCATGCTCCAATAGACTGTGAGGTATATATGGAGCAACCGGAAGGTTTTGAGATCAAGTCAAAAACAGGGGAACACTTAGTGTGTAAACTCAACAAGTCATTGTATGGTTTAAAACAGTCCGGGCGTAACTGGAACATGTTACTGCATGATCACCTTACAGAGAATGGTTTTGTGCAAAATGATGCTGATCATTGTGTTTACAGCAAAAAATCTGAGAACGAGAAAGTGATTCTATTAGTATGGGTAGATGACTTAATCATAGCAGGGAGTAACAACACCTTACTCAGTGATGTAAAAGAAATGTTGAAGAGAAGGTTTAAGATGAAAGATATGGGTCCACTTACACACTTCCTGGGTATCGATTTCAGACAGAGTGAGGGAGAGATCAAAATGACTCAAAAGAGGCATGTAGAGAAGATATTAGCGAAATTTGGAATGTCTGAATGCAAACCGAGATCCACCCCATGTGAGCAAAAGTTAAACTTTGACAGTGAGGGTGAAGTTATTGATTCAACAGGATATAGAGAGATAGTAGGTAGCTTGATATACATTATGACATGTACCAGACCTGACCTGAGCTGGGTTGTCAGTAAACTATCTCAATATCTAGCAGAACCAAAGCAACAGCATTGGGCCACAGCAAAACACATACTGAGGTACTTAAAGGGTACTATAGATCAAAAACTACACTACCAGAAATGTGAAGAAAGCCTACTACAGCTGGAGGGGTATAGTGATGCTGATTGGGCAGCCGATAGGATGATAGGAGGAGCACAAGTGGATACTGTTTCAGCTTAACTGAGAATGGTCCAGTTATATCGTGGAAGAGTAGGAAACAGCCAACGGTGGCATTATCCACCTGCGAAGCTGAGTATATGGCACTAGCAGCCACTACTCAAGAGAGTATGTACCTTGTACAACTACTTAGAGGAATTGATAGTAATAACCAGCATGTACCAGTCAAGATATATGAGGACAATCAGGGGGCGATAGCTTTATCTAAGAACCCAGTATGCAGGCAGAGAAGCAAACACATAGATATAAAGTATCACTTTGTACGGTCTGCACACGCGGAAGGGAAAATATCTATAGAATACTGTCCTACTGCAAACATGGTAGCTGATGTACTTACCAAGCCAGTGACAAAGGCTAAGTTTGAGAGTTTCAAGGGGTATTTGTTCGGAGAGTAATGTGAACTGTCAGATGTAAATGTTTTGAAGTCTTTAGAACACTGCCAGTATGCCAAATGTTTTATTTTGAAGTTATGTATTTTTGGTTTTCATCGACCACTATAGAAAGCTATACACATGTCTTTGAGTGGGAGTGTTGAGCATATTTGATATATAGCAAAGCCATGTTAAATAGGCTACGCAGTGATGTCATATTGTAACGTGTGTACCTGCGTGTACTAGGATGCTGTTGAGAGCATGCACAAAATAAACGGTCATTGTGTGAGTTCCTAGACCAAAGAGAGTTGGTAGTCTGTACTCTTTTCTCCCGTAGGTACTAGCTAACCACATTGGTGACTGGTAAAACGAGACTGCTGCAGAAATGTCTAACGCTACAACGTGAAAGCCTAGAGTGCAGACTGAAACGCTTAGAGTGGAGGGGAGCTTCGGATGTCGTTGAAAAAATATTTCTAGTTTGCAAGCATTGCCACAATTTTCGCTCTTCATGCTTCGTATTTGGATCAATAGATAGCTAATTTTGTGCTGGTCGTAGACAGTTGTCTGTTGAATCCAACAGACGTACACATTTGTTCAGAGCCCCACGAAAGCGAGACAAAGTCCAACTCTCGCCCCATAGAGACCAATACAAATCTGGTGACAAAATCGTCAGAGAAAGCAAAAAGAACAAGATATTGAAACTGCCGGTAGAGTCGTATTTCTGACCGCACAGAAATATAAAGGACATCTCTGGTTTCGGCAGAGTCTTGGGTCTCGGAAAATACGCTTATTTTTTGGATTGGAAGTGTAGTTTTGCGTCTAGGTTAACTTGTTTGAGGTGTGGATTCTAGCTAAATTTCTGTTATTCTCTGCCCTCAGCGCGTTAGCATTCATAGCTGCACCATCACCGTGGCAACCACACAAACAAGCGCCACTCAGTCTCTTACACAGGTGATTGTTATTAGCTGATTCAACAAGCTATTCAGTCAACTCGTCTCATTAAAAGACTAAGAGCACCACAACACAACTACTACCACTACTGATACTGCTATATTTTATGCCACTACTACAACTACTAATTCTGCAGATGCTGCTAATATCTCTTTTACTAACTACTTCGCTAATGGAACTGTTTTGTTCTACGCCACTGAGTGCGTTTACTTGACCATCAGAAACCCGATTACTAGCAATTGTCGGTTTATGCCATACGATTACTCCATTTACATGTGTAATTGGGTGTGCTTTGCCTTCGGCAAGGGCACAACCTTTGTTCTCTCACATATATCTTCTTATTGGGTGTGCTTTGCCTTCGGCAAGGGCACAACCTTTGTTCTCTCACATATATCTTCTTATTGTGAGAATGCTGTTAAGCATTCTCACTATTGTTTCTCTTTATTATTATATCAACTTCTTAGTTCTTCCGCCGTTTTTTGGCCTCGTCCTGCATACTTTCACCGATTCCTACAATTTTTGTATCAAAACGTTCAGCTCCTTCAGGAGATGATGGCTATGACTTTTGGTATTTCTCACTTTTATACTTTTTAAGACATTAAGGTTTTTGTGCAAATTATTCTCCCATTAAAAGTAATGGTAAATCCTTTCAAATCATTAAAAAGCTTCCTCCTCTTTCAAACGTAACTACTTCAGCATACTTTCAGCTAGAGACACCATTCAACCTTTAAAATGTTCACAAGACATTCAGCTATTCCCAAATGATTCAGCTTTCTCAAATATTCAGCCAATTTTGAATTATGACAGTTTGAAATACATTAAAATGTTTGCTCCTTCTTGATTTTTTGAATGAGCAGCAAGCAGAGTGGCACACTCTGCTTGCTGTTCTTTTTCTGATATTCAACTAAATCGTCAAACAAATTCCTCTAACGTTCATATAGTTTAACTTACAGAAACAAGTTATACCTTAAAATGTAGGAAAAATTGTCCTCTTTCAGCCAATGTAACTACTAAAGAGCTCACATTTACAGATTTTCATCTATGAGCCTTGAAGCGAGAGCAGCCTTTCAAATTCTCTCACTAACTTCAATGGAGAGGTGGGTAAAATCCATCAGAGAAAGCAAGAAGGAAGACGATTTCGAAACTGCCGGTAGAGACAGATTTCTGACTGCACAGACATATAAATGACATATCTAGTTTCGGCAGAGTCTTGGGTCTCGGAAAATATCCTTATTTTTTGGATTGGACCTGTAGTTTTGCGTCTAGGTCAACTTGTTTGAGGTGTGGATTCTAGGTAAATGTTCGTTTTTCTCTCTGCCTAGCTCGTTAGCCATCACAGCTGCGCCATCACCGTGGCAACCAAACAAACAAGCACCATGAAAGCAGAATTGGGTACACGTTTTCGAAACTGCCAAGAGTTGTATTTCTGACCGCACAGACATATAAATGATATCTATGGTTTCGGCAGAGTCTCGGGTCTCGGAAAATATCCTTATTTTTTGGATTGGACGTATAGTTTTGCGTCTAGGTTAACTTGTTTGAGGTGTGGATTCTAGCTGTCTGTTATTCTCTCCTATAGTCGAGCTAGCGCGATGGCTCTCCATAACTAAAAACGGTTCGACTTCTTTTTCACAATCGACCAAATTGGCCAAACAAGGTATGTACATTGAGCTTAAAGTGTACATAATCTAGCCAGATCGTTTTTATTTTAGCAAGTTTCAAGTGTTTGCTGCAGCTGGCGTTAATCCTACGAACAAACGCTTCGTAACTGGAAAGTTTGACTTTTAATTGACGATATTGAACACATGTTAAGTAACTTGTCGTTACTCAAATATCTTCACCGTTTTCAGTATCTAGCTTACTGTAGGAAATCTCCCAATGCATCCTCTCTAGCTTCGCTTAGGCTAAAGTCAGATGGATGACGATGCATGCATTGTTCACGCCTACGGTGTTAATACAGTCTGTACAAATACCACTTTGACACTTGCAAGAAATGATCCGCTGGTTAGATGTAGCATGATCTTATTTAATACCCACAATACTGTAGTTCATCTTTTTTTGCAGCAGCATTTTAATCTGAGTTCAAGTAGCTTTTGCAGTTGCACAACCAACAAAGTCACGTAATGTGACGTGATTGAATTTAAAAGTTTTTATTTTTATGTCATCTTTGAATTCAGTGTCTGAACAGGACTGGGTGTGCAGGCACACATGATTAGTTTCTCCTCCACCTTGAACCTGAAACCTAGATTCTAGGTTAGAAATGTTGCCAGTCTGTTGCCAATGACCAACGGTTGCTACGTTTTTCCAGCAAGTTCAAGTCATTCCAGTGTTGTCCTTTTACCTTCAAATTCGTTCAACCCAGACTTCAGCAACTGGTTTTCTGCTAAATTTTCACATTATCCTGCAGCTCATCTTTCTGAATTTTTGCCCTTATTGTTTTGCATTTTCTTCTTCTTTTCTTCTGTTTTCTGCCTTCATCTTGCTCCAGGTCCTTTCAAAAATACATTTCACAGCAGTACCTTCCAACTGCCAGTACTTTTACATTTTTCTTCTCTTTTCTGTACTTTTCTGCCTTCATCTTGCTGCAGGTCCTTTCTAACATACATTTCAGGCTTTTTGAAACTCCAGCAAATCATTTTCTGCTAAATTTTCAAATTCTTCAGAATTCTTTCTCTTTTTGCATTTTTCTTCTCTTTTCTGTAGTTTTATACCGTCGTCCAGCTCCAGCCCCTTTCAAAAATACCTTTCAGGCGCTTCAGCTTATAACTTTCTACAACATTTTCACAATTTTCCGCTTTTTTAGCATGGTCAGCTATCCCCATTCAGGTTTTCAGCATTCTCACTGCTGTTTCGCAGGAACAGCCGTTTCTAGTTCTTATTATTTTCCCACCCCTAAAACTCAGTCAATATTTGGCCTACATAGACAACCTAGGTGTCAAAAGTTTCGTCTTGGTCTCGATTGCGTTGCTTCTATTGGGATTTACGTTCCGTTGCACGGTTTAGGCTGAGCTCAAGTTTTTGGGGCGAAAAGTGTCTTCTGTCAACGAAGGGTAGCAGTGCTAGCCTACGTCACTACGTCAGCACACGTTAGCAACGACGCATGGATACAACGTGATAGAGACGTTCTAGCACGCAAATTGGAGCTTGGATTATGAGTGAAAAATGCCAACCCCCAAAATTACCAACCATTGGGTTTTGTTGAGAAAGCAATTTCGAGTGGAACTGGCATCTCGGATTTTTTATTTAGGTTCTGAAAGTCTTTGTAATTTGAGCGAGTGCGGGTCGCCCGTGAGACTGCCTAGGCGGCAGCCATGCAAGCGTCATAGTAGTTTAGTATTTTCGTATTTTTATAGTTCGGTCAATTCTACACCACAAAACAGAAGGAGGGCAATGTTATGACGATATGACTATTGTGAAGACAGCCAGATGGTGAGATTTTAATGTAGGTTGCTGTAAAAACTTGGATTGGTTTGCTACGTGAGAGCCCCTTCAGCCTCCGTTGACGATTGCGTCAGCTGTTGTCGATCTTTGATGAGTATTTTCTTAATTTTGTACCAGGGTCAATTCTACATCAAAAATCAGAAGGAGGGCAGTGTTATAAAGATATGGCGATTGCGAAGACAGCCAGCGCGTCAGCATATTTTTGTGATTTGTGTAAAACTTGGAATTTGAGTGACACCACGGCTTGTTTTGACGTTAGCCTCAGTCAGACTCGGCTCACCCACTGGCAGTGTGTACAGTAGTACTGTCTTCAATGCCACAGCTAAACTTTATGTCAAAAGAAACGTTCTCATTTCCGGCGCTTTCAAACAAGCAGTGAAATGTGGAGCAACAGCAGCTAGCTTGCCTCTAGCAAACTTATTTTGAATTAGCCATTTCCCCCTACATTAATGTCAAACGTATTTACGTTTTGGGGCATATTTTCAGTTAGCAGACGGTACTGTTTGAATCGCGATTCCATACTGCCAGTGACAACGTTGTTACAGTAGCTTGTTTCAAAGGGGGTTTGCAGCTGTTTCAAAGGGTGTTCTTAATGAAATATGCAATATGAGTAGGCTAAATGCTTGAAAATATCACTAGAAGGGAAAAACTTACAACCGACGCAAGCAAGCACACCCTACAATTTCCCCAGAAATTGTACCCTCTCTAGTTAGTTATGCGATTACTCAATAAGCACGTCTACGTGATTCTTTTTATTAATCGTTGTATGCTCTACGGACAAAACTTGCACCATCATCCTTCTGCAACAAAGTGTCGCCGTGTCTTCCTGTATCGGCCCTACTGCTGTATGTTACATTCAATCAACACATTGAATCCTACTAAGAAAGCCGAGTAAACGCACTCAATGCACACATCTGCTACTGTTATTACTATCCCAACTATAATTTCAGCTGTTAAGACTATAATATTATTTTTATGACTAGCTAGCCTAGGCCTACTTCTTCTTCTGTTTAACAGTTCAGCTTTCAGCTTCTCCCGCATTGTATTTCAGCTCTTAGCGTTGTTATATGATGCAGTTCAGTTTCCACACTGCCTCTTTTGTGTGACTCACACATTTTTGAAATTCATTTCAGCTTGCGGGTATTTTCTCATTTCTGTATTTTCTGCAATTTAAGAAAAATAATTTAATCTTTCAGCATTCCAACGCATTTTCAGCAGGAAATGCCTTTCTAGTTGTTGGAATGCTGCTTCATCATTCCAAGTATTGTTCTTTGAATCTTTATTCAACTTCTTCATATTCTTATTCTATTTCTTCCGTGGCACGTTTCAGCGCCTTCAAATCTTCAGCTAATAAAACCGTTCAGCTATCAATAGATTCAGCAGTTTCAGGCCATTCCTGCTATGACTTTTCAGCTTTTTACCTCTTATGCTTGAATTAATATAAATCAATATTCATCATATTTTTAACATGGGTTTCCAATGGAGTTTTCTTTCCAATCCTCTCAAACTTCTTTAAACTTCTTCAACTTCCAAATCCTTCTTCTTCCTCAATCTTTCAGCTAGAGCCACCATTTAAACTTTAAAATGTTGACAAAACCCTAAACTATTTTTAAATAATTCAGCTTTTTGATATCTATTCAACTTTTTTCAATATCACTGATTATGTTTCATGACTTTTTCAAGCCGTTTCTGAGATTTACATGGGTGTGTACGTGAAAGCCTAGAGTGCAGACTGAAACGCTTAGAGTGGAGGGGAGCTTCGGATGTCGTTGAAAAAATATTTCTAGTTTGCCAGCATTGCCAAATTTTCGCTCTTCATGCTTCGTTTTTGGATCAATAGATAGCTAATTTTGTGCTGGTCGTAGACAGTTGTCTGTTGAATCCAACAGACGTACACATTTGTTCAGAGCCCCACGAAAGCGAGACAAAGTCCAACTCTCGCCCCATAGAGACCAATGCAAATCTGGTGACAAAATCGTCAGAGAAAGCAAAAAGAACAATATTTTGAAACTGCCGGTAGAGTCGTATTTCTGACCGCACAGAAATATAAAGGACATCTCTGGTTTCGGCAGAGTCTTGGGTCTCGGACATTATCCTTCTTTTTTGGATTGGACGTATAGTTTTGCGTCTAGGTTAACTTGTTCGAGGTGTGGATTCTAGCTACATTTCTGTTATTCTCTGCCCTCAGCGCGTTAGCATTCATAGCTGCACCATCACCGTGGCAACGACAGACACGCACCACTCAGTCTCTCACACAGGTGATTGGTATTAGCTGATTAGTGGAGTCACAAGACAGAGTTTGATAGTATTTCAACCTAATACAATTTACAAGAGGTGACTCTGCAGGTGCTGCTAATATCTCTTTTACTACTATTGCTAATGGAACTGTGTTATTCTACTACGCCACTGAGTGCGTTTACTTGACCATGAGAAACCCGATTACTAGCAATTGTCGGTTTATGCCATACGATTACTCCATTTACATGTGTAATTAGGTATGCAATTACTCAACAAGCGCGTCTACATGATTCTTTTTATTAATCGTTGTATGCTCCACGGACAAAACTTGCACCATCATCCTTTTGCAACAAAGTGTCGCCTTGTCTTCCTGTATCGGCCCTACTGCTGTATGTTTCATTCAATCAACACATTGAATCCTACTAAGAAAGCCGAGTAAACGCACTCAATGCACACATCTGCTACTGCTATTACTATCCCAACTATAATTTCAGCTGTTAAGACTATAATATTCTTTTCATGACTAGCTAGCCTACTTCTTCTTCTGTTTAACAGTTCAGCTTTCAGCTTCTCCCGCATTGTATTTCAGCTCTTAGCGTTGTTAGATGATGCAGTTCAGTTTCCACACTGCCTCTTTTGTGTGACTCACACATTTTTTAAATTAATTTCAGCTTGCGGGTATTTTCTCATTTCTGTATTTTCTGCAATTTAAGAAAAATAATTTCATCTTTCAGCATTCCAACGCAGTTTCAGCAGGAAATGCCTTTCTAGTTGTGTGTACTGTTATGAATGGTATGTGTGTGTCATTTGAAAATATGGCTGTGTGTACTGTGAAGGAATGATAACTTTACTGCTAATCAATGCTGCTATACCAATCACTACCTTATATACATATATACACATATATTATGTAATGCTCTATACTAAAACATGTATCCAATTGTGATCAATTGATTTAATAAAGAACATATGAGATCATGCAACAGGATGCTTTCTGTGCAAGTAAGGTCGTGCTGAAATGTATCTGTGTAAAGTAAGATCATGCTAAATTGTAACTTCGGTGTGTGGGCAAGAATGCCGATGTCAGGCAAACTGTTTTGGGAGGCGAGTTTGTGATGCTCAGGGACCGCAGTGAGCACAATAGGGCCTCTCAGCGCTTGGGAGTAAAAGTGTCAACTTGGGAGATAAGGTAATGTTGGGACAGTAACTCTTCTCTGCTTAAGGACGGGTCAGATCAGCCGGTCTGACCACCTTTGGATATACTCTGTTCCGAGAGCACATTCCCTTGGAGACCCTGTCCCCCCCCCCCCCCCCCCCTTTCACACTGGATGATCTACCCCTTCCCCTTGGAGACCCTGCCCCACCTTCCCCCATACATCATCGACCCTGGCCTGGTCTGCCTCACCCCTTCTCCTGGAGACACGACCCCCCCCCCCCCCTTTCCTTGGAGGCGCAGCTCCCATCTCCCTGCACGCCATAAGGACCTTGGGGCGATCTACTTCCTTCCCTGGAGCCCCCCTCCCTTGGATTACCTCAGACCTGTGGGTCTTGTCTGCCCCCCTCCCTGAGTAGACCTGTGGGTCTTCTCCGCCCCCTCCCTCTCCGAACATCACCAGATCCGTGGACTGCCCACCTTGTGCCACCATGAACGCCCTGGACATTTAATTGGACAACCACATTCCCACCCCACGGTCTTCTGACCAATCGCCTGTCACAGACCTCCCTCTCTAGGGGGGTACAAGACCTGTCTCCCAAGGACAGGGAGACAGAACTTGGTGTGGGCAGAACTCTCTCGGATCTCTGTCACGACCACTTTCTCAACGAAGGCCTTTGTTTGTTCTATTCTGAGACTCTGTACTGTGACTTTATAGCGCCGCCTATCAAGCTAAGCCTATGGGCTGAGAACAGGGCGATGGGTGATATGGCGCGTGCTGCCCGAGTTCCATGCCTGAACTAGCTCCGCCCATTAACCATCACAACTTTGTACAGTCGACAAAGAACAAAGAAAAAACCCTCTGGTGTGCTGGATCCAGCCTTGAAAACACTCCGCATCTATGTTACCACAGGCCAATCTCATTGCCTGTAGGAAATTTACCCTGGTATATGTGTTTCAGTCATAGACCTTCCACCGCCATGCAGAGAAAAAGGCTGTATGGTGGAAGGCAAACATTTACCGTAAAAAATGCTGGTTGATGTTGAACTATTCTCTGTTAAAGACACCAGGGTGAAAGCTGACATTGTCCCAAACCAGCATTAGAAACAAGTGTGAACAATTTTGAGTCATTGTGTTTTACAGATGACAACTGTGTTGTAGTTGTGTTTACTGTTTGCTGCCTGTGTTTACCATTTTGCAGCACAAGTGCATCACAGTGCAACATGTGTTCAGTAAATGACAATGTGTTTAGAGTTTTGTCTGATTTGACAAATTGGTTTAGTTCACTGAACATTTGATTCAGAGAATGGGGTTTAGTGTTTTAGCAATTGTGAAAAACTGTATTACATTCCTGGACACCTTACATGACATGCTCACTCATGTTCAGAGACCAGGGCCCCGTTCGTCGTAAGGGTTGAAGCTAAGTTAATCAATTGTCCCTTTAGCCCGTTAACATTAGCGAGATGAGTGAGAACAGAAAATCTCGGTTCGTCAACGGCTGATCCGCATCCAAATCATCTGGTTAATTTCACCCAGGCTAAACTTATCAGGGAAACTGCACGTGCATGTCCTACTTCAAAAGGCATGAAAGGTTGCTGCCAGAGCAAGACAAGCAGCTTGGCAAAAAATTGCCGATAAGCTAAATGCGAAGGTTTTGGGGAAATGTATAGGCTCATCTTAAGTGCCTCATTACCCCAATCAATCAGATCACATTTCTTTAAATGTGCCTGCTGGCAGTAGGCTTAATGGAAATTAATAATCGAATGAGATCTTGCTAGCGAAAATAATGATCTTGACTCTTTCAGAATAAGTAGGCTAGATAAAAACAAGGCCAAAGAGTATCTAATTGATACGAATTCATAGACACTTATGAGGATATATGTAGGCTACTGCGCTTATATCATGTACTATATGTGTATATGCATGTAGGCCTGTGTAAATCCCTCTTTGATTTCATTGACTGGGACATGGCCAGGGAATATGATGAATTGATTCATCAGCTGGTTAAGCGCCAAGTACACTTTTCTTACAGCAACGCATGCTGCGGCTTTGCCAATGTTTTCTGCATCGCCTATACTGTATAAAAATGTAGCCTATACCTGACGCAAAAAAACCTCAAGGCTATTAGTCCAGGCAAAGTAACTAATTTTGGAGCCAAAAATAGAAGTAATTATTTAAAAAAAAAAATCAGCATAGATCATTTCTATGAGGTGTCCAGAACAACATACTAAAAGTCCTAAGAAATCCTAGTTGTGGAAATATGTTTAATTCTCATCATCCGAAATGTGTGCCAATAAGGCCAGGCAACATTACACCCCAATGGGGCTATTTTTTCCCTTTACTCCTATCAAAATGAAACTTAACACAATGAAACTACCCATGAAAAGTAACTTTTTTTGTATTACAAGTTTAAATACTTCCCGTCAGAGTCACCAGCAAGTCTCCATGTGGGAAAATGTGGGAAAAGGCATCATCATTGCAGCAGGTGAAAAATCTCTAGTATCACTGTATGGAGGCAAAAAAGATGAATCACTGGATATGCTGAGATACAGGAGATTCTGTGATAAAGTAACTCAGAACTCATCTCCAGTGGAACCTCAAACTCTCCCTCCAACGTCAACAGCTGCAAAGTTCCATAGTCTTCGGGTCTTTTTCCAAATGATGGAGTGGAAAGGGGCAAGTGAACGTATGGACCCAAAAGACTGGGGGTGGCATGTTTTGGATGGGAGATTTATGCCAATAATGACCGATCAGCCTGCAGCACCACCAGATATACTAGATGTAGTCCGCTGTAGTTGCAAGAAAGACTGCAGCACAAAGAGATGCACATGCAAAAAACATGGACTCCCTTGCACTGCCATTTGCGGAGAATGTCGTGGTACTAGCTGCACAAACTCACAGTTGCCTGATTTATCAGATGAATATGACCCAGAGGGGAAGAACTAAGAAAAGAACAAACCAGGAACTGATATAGGGGGTGCCAGAACCAAGAGCCACAGAGAAGGGGTCGAGGATCCAGGCTGGATAAAAAAAAAAAAATGTAAACATAAAAAAACTTAAAAAACACCAAAAAAAGTCCTCCCCTGTTGTTGCTACCTTGTCGTGGTGGGGAGGCTTGTGTGCCTCCGTGACCCTGAAGACTATACTGGCAGGGGTTATACCCCTGGCAGGTACTACCAAGCCAGGCAGTTTTCAGGTTAGAGGCCAGTCTAAAAGCAGCATAGCCATCACCCATTGGCAGTAGGATGATTGGTTGGAAATTGGGCCGATTTATTGGTCCTACATATGAATGGTGTTTCTGCCTATACAAATTAGGACATATTCAATAAGCTCGTGTGCATATTCAAATACATTTCAAAAGAAACTTGTAATACAAAAAATTTTACTTTTCATGGGTAGTTTCATTGTGTTAAGTTTCATTTTGATAGGAGTAAAGGAAACAAATTGCCCCATTGGGGTGTCAATGTTGCCTGGCCTTATTGGCACATATCTCGGATTGATGAGAATTAAACATATTTCCACAACTAGGATTTCTTACTTTGATTACTAATGATCTATGCTAAAAAATTTTTTTTACAATTAGTCTGTCGTAAAACGTTACTTTGCCTGGACTATATGCAGAGTCTGAAGCACAGTTAAAGTTTCAAGTAGCTTTATTGTCAATTTCTTCACATGTCAAGACATAAAAAGGAATCGATATGACGTTTCCCACTCTCCCACAGTGAAACATAGCACAGGCACAACAGATAAGACAAGACATTTCCTAAAACATAGCGTTACATATTCACATACAGCAGCATAAGCTCATAATAAAGCATAAAGCTTGCTGCGGCGTGTGATATTTGCAATGTACGGCCTGAGAAGGTCTTGCAAATAAATGAGTCCTTGTCGGCTCAATCGATATCGCTCAAGAACTCATCCGTGTGAAATAAAGGATCTTGGCAATCGCGAAGAACTCTATTGGTATGGAAAGGTAATCGAACTAAAATATAGCTCCTTGGTCAACTGGGTCTCTCAAAAAGGGAGCTGCCATGTTATTTTCCTGGGGTGTGGCAAGCTTATCCAGCTACACTTACGTTAGCCTGCTCTGGGCCAGGTTAGTGCTAATTGATATGTTACTATGGTGATTTATCGAAAGTTGCTTCCACGAACTAAAAAGAGGGGCGTTTTTTATCTTAGCCTGAAAATTAGCTCGCTAAACCGCTTAGCGAGCTACGACAAATACCCCCCAGAGCAGACCAGATACGTCATCATATGGGACAATGTTAGTTTCCATAGGGCTGCTTTGGTCCGCAACTGGTTTACAGATCACCCACTGTACTCAACCTCCCCCCATACTCTCCATTCTTGAATCCAATTGAAGAGTTCTTCTCTGCCTGGCGCTGGAAGGTCTATGACTGTCATCCCCATCAACGCATAGCCCTTTTACAGGCAATTGAGGAGGCATGTGGGGATATTGACCAGGCATCATGTCAGGCTTGGATACGGCATTCCAGAAGATATTTTCTCCGGTGCCTGTGGCCAGACCCAGAGACGACGCGATGTGGACTGATTTTCTTTTTTTTTCAGTGAAATTACTATTTTGTGTTTTGACTTGGAAAAAACACACTTGTGTTTGTTTTGATGTGTGTAAATAAACACCAGTACTTGAAGTTTGGATCCCTGTATGTCTATAGAACTATGACAAAAGTATGACCTCAAACTGACATAGCCTACCTTGTGCACGGAGAAAGCAAAAGCCAGATGTGTTTTTTATTCATACCATCAGTTGTGTGCTTATTACAGTAATCAGCATTTGTTACTGTAAATGTTTGCCTTCCACCATAAAACCCTTTTCTCAACCCAATTGAAGAATTTTGCTCTGTGTGGCGGTGGAAGGTTGATATACCAGGGTACATTTCCTACAGGCAATGGAATTGGCCTGTGGGGACATAGGTGTGGAGTGTTTTCAAGGCTGGATCCAGCACACCAGTTTTTTCTTTGTTGACAGTACTAAGTTGTGATGGTTACTGTAATATTTTAAAATCAAATCAAATTTACAGTATTTGTATAGCCCTTTTTACAACCAATGTCACAGAGGGCTTCAAATACGTCCATACTGCCCCTCAGCGAACCTCAACCCTCAAGGAAGACCATTAAAAACTCCCAGAAAAACTCACTAGAGGAGAAAAAATGGAAGAAACCTTGGGAGGAGCAATTCAGTGAGGGATCCCCTCCTCCAGAGGTGGTTGGTGAAAGAGAGGTGCAGAACACAGGCTAAACATAGTCATACATCAGGAAAGTGTCAATGGTTGTTGAAACACCAAAATCCAGTGTTTCAAAATCCAAAATCCATTTTCTTTATTGCTACGTAAATGCATTTACTGTGTATACATAAACAAATGTGTCTTTACATGTAACTACAAGCCCTGGATGCTGTGAAATGTTTGAAGATTTGGTTTTGTGTTTACAGTTTTGAGAAAATGGGTCCTCTGATCCATCCCCCACACCATACGCTTCAGTAGCGCGTGCTCTAGGAGGCTGTATCGGAGGCTGTATGATAACTTCAGTGAATTTTGTTTAGTTATTGAACTAATATGATTAACAAAGGCATTTGCAATTAAATGAAACTACACTGGAGTGAGCTTTTAAAACTGATAATCAGCTGCTTTCAAAGGGGTTTGCTGGCTAGCTAACAGAACAACAATATAAAGTGGATATACTTTCAGAATAGATCAGTGAATTTTGTTACATACATTAATATGTTTACTGATGTCAAAACTGCCTGCACATTGCAAATGTGTACATGCGCTGTATGGTGAATTATAGGCCTACAATTATGACAACTGGCTCAACCATTGCATGTAATGACTTTTGTTAAGAACTAAATGTTTAGATGTTTGTGGTGATAAGACAATTTATCAACATAACATAGGCAATTTATTACGTAGAAAACAGCAGACAAATGAAGGCTACATGACCATTGGCATGATTGTAGGCTACCACAGTATTGGCAATTTTACTAGAATAGATGACATGGAGGTTGAACAAATACTTCAAGAGAATTTCAATTGTTCTCTGAGAAATATAGGTACCAAAACCACAGAGAAAACTGTCTTCACCAGCTGCATCACGGGCACTGCACTATATCTATAATACCAGACATCTGTGTGTGTCACCGACATAATCGCGGGCACTGAGCCCTATCTATAATTTTTTTTATACGTTTGTGCCACCAATGTTATCTACCTATAGTTCAAGTAATCTGTATTTGTGTGTTTCACTGACATCTTAATCACCGACTGCAATACGGGCACTATGCACTAGTTCTGAAGAATTGCTGCTGAAAAGTGATGTTCCCTTAACAATGCTGGTCTAGCCTTGGGCTATAGTGAGACTTTGGTGTGTTTTTTGATACAAAAGCTTGCTTCCATATTGTCTATAATGCAGGAAATTTGGCACTATGTAACACAATGTACAATGGCACATCTGCCAACAAATGGCAAAATAGAATATGAAAAACAACTAATGATGTCTAATGACTAATGACCAAATGATGTTACTACTGTAGATAACATAACATAATAACTAGACTAAATCAACAAGCCTATAGCAAGCAATCAATATGTTTTCTTTCATGGCTGTCTACAGTCGCCGGCCTTTAAATCTGCTCCCCTTTGTCCAAGCTTAATTTCAAATAGAATAAAAAAATTGAAGTACTAGTGTTCAATGGAAAAACATCAATGCAATCATTTTCGTTTGTGACTTGGGAGACATCCTCTCAGTGGGATCTGAACCCATTACCTCACCATCAGTAGGACCGCCATCGGTACTCAAGGCTGTGTTTTCTTACCACTCAGTCCTGTTATGTGCTTTCTTTGAGGTTTTTGAGGTTTATTCCCATTGCTTGATATTCACCACTCTGCCTCCCTTTCCACCAACACATCCTTTTTTTAAACATCGTCCATGTTCACCTTATGGTTCACACCACTTAAACCGCTGTGCGGTAAAGCTGTTCTCTGTTATCATTGAGGTGACATCAGCGCTACTTGAGAGAAGTCCCCGTGAAATCCCCTGGAAGTACTGTGCAGCACCCATGGCAGCCTGAGATCAGCCGGAAATCAGCCGGAGAGCAGAGGTAAAGGATTTTATCCCCTGGGTCACACGGTAATTTTCTCCAGGCCTGAGCTCCAATTTACAGTACGCATGCAAGTAATGTGCTGCAGGTGTTGACACATGAAGAAACATTAAGCAGTCATCCTGAAAAAGCTCCATTTGAGACAAATGAAATGGCCGTGTACACTCCACATAAAGAAAAAGAGGTTCTCTGTAAATACTTTCAAGTATCTAATGAATAAATGAGGAGTCGCTGAAATGGTGGAATATATATGTAAAATTATGACTTTTTCATTATTTTAAACAGCTTTGTACTTTGTACTGACACCATAAAGCATAAATAAATTCTCCATTCAGGTCTCCCCTTAACCCTTGTGTTACCTTCGGGTCATTGTGACCCTTCAGTCATTGTGACCCGAAGGCAGCACACGGGTTAAGGAGGTGAGTAAATAGTAGTGTGTGTGAAGTAGTGTGTGTTTGTGGGGATCTTCTGTGGGGACAGTCCATCACTGTGCTTCTACTTACCTGTGTATGTTTCTTTTTTGTGTGTGTTTCTCTGCCTGCGTATGTATGTGCTTGTTGTTTGTGTATCTGTCCTGATTGTGTGTGTGTGTGCCCTATCCATTGGGACCCTATGTGCAATGCCAGAGAAGACTCTCTCTCTCTAAATCTATCTACCGTATTTTTCTGAAAATAAGCCGCATTTTCTATAGTTTCTCAAGTTGTGTGCCTCTTTTTGATCTCAGGCAGAGATATCAGAGAGCTCTCTTTATAATCTCAATCTATTCACATCCTAGTCGATTTATTGTTTTCTTTAAAAATTAACTCAACTTGCCCATTGTAATGTCGTTTATATGCTTGTCCATGACGAAAAACAAATTCCCATGACATTTTAAACAGATGTTTTGATATTTACATGGCGAAAATTGAGGTTAACATAATGCAGACAAAAGCAAATGTAACAATATTTTTTCACTGTATATTTCAAAATCAATAATCTATCAATATTACTTGCACTTGAATAGGACAAATAGAAATGGAAAACAGTAGAGAGGATGATCACTAGGGTTGCCACCTTCAATACAGAAAAATAAGGGACGCCTGCTGCAGCGTGACCCCTCGGGGCCACGATGACCACAGGCCCGATGACGTGCCAGTGGTGGTAAATCACAACTTGTTGTGATTTATTTTTATGAAAACACGTTTTCATAAATATATTAAGATTGATACATGGACATTATAAAAAGATATCTGCTATTGAAATCAGTGTGAACAGGTCTATCTCTATATCACAACTCAAGTGGTCATATCGTCATGGCTGAACACAGCTATGACGATAAAAACATAGTCCAACAAAGTTTGACAGTGAGACCACAAAAAATTGGCTTTTGGAGGAACTTGTGAGATGTGAACCATATTTTTATTAACTTATTAAATTAACAGATCCATAATTTATTAACTTTAAATTAAACAAATGCTTTGATACTTTCCAATTATATTGGAAAATATATATATAGTGCAGGAGACTTGCAAAGGATCTTCCATGAACATCATGAACATGATAACATCAGTGGACCAGAAGTAGTAGTGTGCAGTATTGGAGCATGTCAAGCCTACTTCCTTTTATAAGTGTACTTCTTATTACGCAGGGGGATGTAGCCTGGTCCTAACCAGACTCTCGTACATTGCATTTGTACAGAGAGTCTGGCCTCGCTCCATTGACAAGCGTTGACTTCCTTGTAGGCGGGTACTATGTTGAAGTTTAAAACTATTGGATCTGCCATAACCAATCGCTAGCGTTCGCCTTAGCCAACTCCTTCACCACGGAGCTAGCTGCCGTAGCTGGAAAATCAAACTTTTCCCGAACCCCGTGGGGAGGAGGGCCACAACATCATGACCACCAACAAAACTCAGCAAGGATTGTTCTTGCTCCAGCTTTAACTTATGGATATTCGGTAGCGTTGCCACAACCGCAGAATAGCTTTGCTCGCATCTTTCTCCGCCGCCATTACTGAACTACAACTCAAACTAGTGCACGACATCAACGTCATCGTTCTCAGCCACTCCCTCTGTTCGCTGATTCGCCGGTAGAAAATCAACCTGAAAAATCTGACTTACGTACTCTTGGCCAGACCTATGTACAGAAGCAAAAATAAAATTGAGTGGAAGTACGTAGGAGGGCAGAGCCAGGCTAGTGCAGTCGCGCATTGCGCGCAAATCACTCACTCAACGGTTCAGTCATCACTCACTCCATGGCTCAACTCAGTGGAAGAAATTTGTCGTTTATCTATCCATGTGTTTCCAGCCATCACTCATCTTAACTATGTAAGTATGCATGACTAACAATAGCTACCTGGTATTTAAATGATTTGGGGTTTGACTTTCACAATTTTCTAAAGAAATACGTTAAGGTTAGCATTAGGATTACCTTTGGCTATCACATGCAAGGCAACTACCTACGAACCTTCGTCCACCATCTTAGATAGCCGACACACCATTAGCTTACTATAATTTACATGCTAGTGACACTATATTGTGTCAAACCTGAGAACCGAGTAGGTTTGTCTGAACTTGTGTAATACTTTTGTGTGTTAGCCCCCTTAATTTATGTGGGGCTGCCCACATGAAACTGGCGGGCCACCTGAGCGTATGTGTAGCCTATGGCATGGGTCTCCGACCGTGGAGCCCACATAAGTCTCCGACCACGCGATGTGACTTTCCTACAAATACATACCAAAGACAGTCTAAATCCAAATGTTCAGCTTTCATGTGCTTATTTAGTTGTATAAAAACGACCTCAAATCAGCAACATTAGCAATTTTAGCGGCAAACCTGAAATTATTGCTAGGCGATGCAGGATATGATGATAAGAATTCGATCTACTGTAAAATCAATTAGATGGTCGGAGACTCATGCACCCCAGTTGAGGGGGGAATTGCAGTGCTATCGTCAAAGTTAGCAACCACGTTTTAAACCGACATAACAAAATGCTACAAATGAAGATACATTATTATTACCAAACGTTTTCTGTTGTTATTACATTTACGTTTTTGTGTGACGTTACCGCCTCAGAGTGGGTGGAGACTAACGTCGTTCCACTAAATATATTTATGAGAAACCCTGCTCTAGAACTTAGGCTACACAATGTATTAATTGCATGCATGATACAAGTGTTTTTCTGTTGCAGCAGATTTACATTTTCTCACACTCTACATTGTCACCTGGCATCAGCTCTGTAACCGTGGGCTCAAGTTTTTGTGGTGAGTATTACATGAAGTTGCAATTGCCATTATTGTTGTGCGGACTGTTTATGTCAAGACCGTTGATCCCAGCTAACACAGTTACGGTGCCCTTCCGTTGCCGCAACGTCATTTGATGACCAAACATTCGTTGCCGAAACGTCTTTGGCGACGTTGCGGCAACGTGGGAAGTGAAAGACGCCATGAGGTAACGCCAACGTCACAAAATCACGTTGCCAGTCCGTAACCGCGACGTTGTGGCAATGTTATTTTCCAACGTTGCCAGTCTGTAACTGCGACCTCTTAGCAACGTTGTTTTGTGACGTTGCCAGTCCGTAACTGCGACCTCCTAGCAACGTTGTTTTGTGACGTTGCCAGTCCGTAACTGCAACGTTAATTAAGTAATCAGGGCTCAACATTAAAACATTTTGGCACTGGCCCCACCGGGCCAGTGGGTTTGAAACTTACTGGCCCCAAGACAATTTTTACTGGCCCCCCCTCCAAAAGTTGTAATTAATCATTGTTACAACAAAACCAAAGACTTATAAGTTGTGTTATTCTGTTAACATGTTTAACCATTTATTAAACACATCCTGGATATAAAAAGAACAAAAATGAAATCACATTTCTAGTGATAAAAAATGTAAAGGTAATAGTCAGCAAAACAATTGACTTTTAACCTCAAACATGATGTGCTCTCTTCCCTGCTGACAGCCATCTCTGCACAACTCTGTCTGGCTGAAACTGAAACCTCTGGTCCCTCAATGCTAATATATAAAAGCTTCCATAGCATTTCATCAGTATGATACTAAGTACCCAAGTCGACACCATTCTTCTGCTGCAGTTCAATGGAACGAGGCGAACGGCTGGCCCGTCTTAATTACGTGATATGCCGTTGTTATAAGTCGTGCAATAACACGATGGGCATCTACATTTAAATTCCTGACCAGCATGGTCAACGGCCTGGAAGATGGATTGTCAACCATCCGCTTAGCTGTCACGCAAACCAGGTGCTGTCTGCTAGCATGGCTGGTCAGGGATTGTTTTTGAAAATTGTCGGTGCCTGTGTAAAAAGATAAATTTTTGTCTGCTTTAGACGGGAACATACGACAGACAACACAGTGCATCTTCGTTCCATAAAAAAAGTTGCTTCTGTTTAAGCTCGTAGCTCTACTTTGCTGCCATCTTCACTTTATTGTCTCGTGCCAGTTGTAAAAAAATTTATCAAGATTAGAGAATTACAATTTGACAACCACTCGTCACTCACTACTCAACTCTTGATTTGCCAACTGTGCGCCCCACGAGCTGCAAAGTTATTTATGCATTTAGCAGATAGCAAAACATATGAAGGATGTTAACTTTTACAATGCAAATTTTTTTTTCAATCAATTATTTGCAGTGGCCTGATCAGGCCAGTGAGTTGCTAGTTTAACTGTCCCGACGTTACTTTTTACTGGCCCCGGGCCATCGGGCCATCGTTATTGTCGAGCCCTGAGTAACCTATATTTCTCAATTCTACTGCTTATGTTGGGGCGGTTCATATGCAGACCTCATTTGCCCCAAATGCTACTTGTTCTTGTATAATAGGCTACATGGTAGCCATCTTTAGGAGGACTATTTGTGTGGTGTGTAGCCTAACTCAAGCTAATCATAAACAAGGCAGCATTTCCATGTAACATTCAGTCATTTTATTTTTTATTTCAAACAAAGTACCAAACAGTGAATTAAAATCTTCTGCCAGTCCCCGCTACAGGTCCTGTCTGTTGGCCCTGACAATGAAGCACAAAATAAGTTAGTGTCCTATCAACATAATTGCACGTGTGAAAGGGGCTATACAAGTCATAAAAAAATCACATCTAGAATAATATACATCATCAAAAAATATTATGGGATTCTAGTTTTTTGTCACATAGCCATGTGAAAGGTTGGATATGGAAGCTGCAATCATGATTCATTCACCTGGCTTGTTTTGAATGGGCTGCCGGTGCGTGTTTGAGTGTCTCCGCTATGAGGAGCTCCACAGCCTTCTCTCCCAGTCCCGTCTTCCACTTCATCACAGCATCTGCAATTAGAAGTCATGAACTTATTGTTAGCACCAATTTGAACGTTGCGTGTAAGCCATAGTTCATGGCATCTCAAAACACCTACCATTCTCTTTCGGAACTCCAGCACCTTAAGGCACTCCTCAAGGTCTTGGAGTTCAGCCTGTGTTTGGGCCACCTGTAGGTCCATCACTGGCACCTCTTCAGTGTGTCTGCCCTGTAATAAGACTTTATTTTTTATTTATATAGCACATTTCATACAAGAATTGTAGCTCAAGGTGCTTTACATAAAATCAATAAAAACAATAATACAAGTGATAAACAATTCAAACAAAAATAAAAATCCCAATAAGATCTCTGTTCAAGAGAGAAAACAACTTTAAACATGCATCTTAAAAGTAACATATACATTTGGTTCACCCCTGATCTGTATATATAAAACCATACACTCTGTTAACAGATCCTTTCCCCAGGTCAAGAGTATGGGCCGTATTCTCTGTTAACAGATCCTTTGCCTCAGATCAAGAATACAGATTGTTTTACATATTTGTTTAAATACTTCACGCGGCCAGAGTTCTTGTACACTATCAGAGTTTGCCAACTCTGACCTAGACAAAGTAAAAATAGCAAGTCAAATAATGACCCAAATTTACTAAACCAAGATTCTACAATAATATAACTAATTATGTCTTAGTAAAAGTCTTTTAAAAATGTCTAGAGTGTTTGCTTCCCTAATATTTATGGGTAATATGTGTAGTTTATAAGGGAGTTAGCAATGTAGCTAGGTCCTTGTCCGTGTAGAGCTTTGTATGTGAGGAAAAGGACCTTAAAGTAAATTCTGAAGGTAACAGGGAGCCAGTGTAAAGTAGCTAGGACAGGACTAATGTGTTCTCTCCTTTTAGTTTTGGTTAATAATCTAGCTGCAGAATTTTGAATGAGCTGTAGTCTTTCAGTGGTTTTCTTGGGAAGACCAGTGAAAAGTGCGTTACAGTAGTCCAGCCGGCTGGATATAAAAGCATGAATTAACTTCTCTGCATCATTTTGGTTTATGAATGGTCGTACCTTTGCTATATTTCTCAGGTGAAAGAAAGCTGTTTTGGTCACTTTATTAATGTGAGAGTTGAAATTCAAATCTGAGTCCAGGATTACACCGAGACTCGTCACCTCTGGTTTAAGACAGGGGGTTAAGCCTCCAAGATTCTTAATAAGCATCTCTCTTTTGGATTTGGGGCCACATAGTAGGACTTCGGTTTTGTCTTCATTTAATTTAAGAAAGTTATCATTCATCCATTTGTTTATTGCCAACAGGCAATAAATGATTAGTCGGCTCATATAGAGCAAATTGTTGAGAAAATGTCATCACAGCTGTATCGTCTAAATATCTTCTATGGACTAAGATTTTTTTTTTTTTTTTTGATAATTTCCACATTAAAAAGTATATAATGATGGTCTGAGAGGGGTAGATCAGTTATTGAAATATTATTGATATTTAGTCCAGTTGTTATCACTAGATCTAGTGTGTTTCCGTGCCGGTGTGTTGGGTCTGTTATGTGTTGAGTTATATTGAAACTGTCGAGGAGATTTAAGAGCTCAATAGTTCTTGGGTCTGCTTTTTTATTTACTTGGATATTTAAGTCTCCGTTTAAAACTACTTTGTCATATCTAGTGACACATAGTGATAATAGTTCAGAGAATTCTTGTATGAATATTGGCGAGTGCTTGGGTGGCCGATATATAATAACAAAAAGTATTTATTCGGTTTTGAGCTCTATAGCAAGATATTCATATGATGTGAATTCACCTAGCTCAGTGATTTTGAACAACAGTTTAGAGGAGAAAATAGCTGCGACTCCTCCACCTTTTTTTGGATTTCCTAGAAACTTTGTGAAAGCTGTAATCGGGCGGACACGCTTCTATCAAAGTTGCTGTTGCCGTGTCATTGTTTAGCCAGGTTTCTGTTAGACAGATGCAGTCTAAGTTGTTTTCTTTGACCAGATCATTAACTAGAAATGTTTTGTTATTTAGTGATCTAACATTTAGAAGGGCCAGTTTCATCTGTGGGGTATTAACTGATAAAACAGGGGTAGATAAATCTGTTGGAAGAATATGGATAGTTCTGTGACTTCTAACACTAGTTTCAGGTTTGTAACCATGCATTTTACCATGCCATTTTCTGTTTGTGATGATGACCGGTATGTCTAATGAAATAGCATGGTGGCTGTCCTAGCGTAGCTTTTCTTTGGGAAAGTCTATGGTCACTGAGCTGTTCCATCACAAGGGAATTCATCCGGGGGGTGCAGATCTGTGCAGGGCCCATGTCCTTGCAGGAGGCTGTTTGAATGTTCTGTTCCATGGGAGGTTGTTTGGGGTGCATCAGTCAGCTTAGACACAACAGGGATAGGGAGAGAAACTTGATTTCTGGTCAGGAGCACGTGACTGATGTTTGCTGTTAGTAGTCGAGATCCTCTACGGTTTGGGTGGAGTCCGTCAGCTTGAAAACGGTCTGCACAGTTCCAGAACACATTGAAATTATCGATAAATCTCAGTTTGTGTGTCAGACAGACAGATGCTAACCATGTGTTGAAAGATAGTAGTCGACTGAAGGCTTCTTTTCCTCTGCGAAAGCATGCAATCGGTCCACTGATGAATACATCTTGATATCTGTTGAGTGTGTTCAGTAGCTGGGTGAAATGTTCTCAGTAGTATCTCAGTGCCAGTTTTCTTGTGTAGGATATCAAACGAGCCAGTGTGGATGATAGTCTTAGGGTTGTTTGGTTTATTGTTGAGGATTGTTTGTACCTCTGACGACAGTTCCTCGACAGATGTGTTGCTAAGACAAATATTTTCTGTCTTTGCCAGTTTAACATGTGCTGTCATGGCATCTCCAATCAAGATAGTGGCCATGTGTGGTGTTGTGTTTGCATTTCTAACGGAAGCTGCGGGGCCAGTTCTTATCTTATTTGTGTTAGCAATGATAGGACCTTGTGCTAGACCAAGGTTAGCCACTGCGTCAGTGCTAGCAGTAGATTCTGTAGTGCTAGCAGTGTTAGCTCCTCTAAGTGTTGATGGGCTGTGGGTAGTCTTAGCATACCTTGGATCTTGATAATCCTGTGATATTGTTGTCTGATTAGGTTTGAAAGGGGGTCGAACAGCGCCCCGAGTGGTCCGAGAGGGGCTTGGAGTGAAATGGGGGACTCCCGGTCGCAGCAGACGATGATGTGTTGGATTTGCATGTGTGTAGTAGCTACCATAATGGTGTGTCGGCGATCTGGGCCCTTCATGTTTGTTAGCTGCGTGGCTAGCACTCCTGTGCCTCTTCGCCTTGGATTCCACACACAAGGGAGAGAGAGTTCCCAGTGGTTCAAAACTGTTTCTGAGTGTGACAGGAGGAGAGGTGATGCGGTAGGAGTTTCTGCCTCGCTTTTTTTGCTGTTTATCCTTGGTGCCAGTCCCATCTCCGATGAAGGTAGAAGCGGCGCTAGGCCTCTTTGGTTTGGCGCCGAGAGAAGGCCATGACTCATCCGGTCCAACAGCCGGTGGAGAGAAAGCTGGTTCCTCATTGGCAGGTAGCTTAGCCTCCGGGCTAGGTAGCATGGAATCTAAGTCTTCGGTCTCTCTGATATCTAAGAGGGTTCTGACTCTTAACTCCAGTTCGACTATCCTCTGAGTAAGTTGTTTGCAGTCATTACAAGCCATAGTTCTGCAGGGAACAAGCTTTAGCTTGCTTGCCTGTGGTCAGTCTTGGAGAGCACCCAAAATACTTCTATTATCCTTGGGCTTCAGTCCTCTCAGGTTGTTCCTTTTTGTGGTTGTAGTCGATCCACTTTGCCCCTGTCCGAAGTATTTGATTTTGAGTAATATCTTCAAAAACTTCCAAATGATTGAAACTTTCAGAGCATTTCTCCGTGAATAACTAGACGATACGATAGAAGCCAAGCAGGGAAGGTCAGGGGGAGGAGAGGGAAAGAAAATGCGACTGCCTTCGTTGAGAGCTGACTGGAGACTGGAGACTGTAGTCGCCTGAATAGGAGAGCCTCTCGCTGGTTCTCCTCCAATGTCTCCATCTTCCGGAGCATAACCTGTGCATGTGTCTGTCATTAAAGACAAGTAAAACAAGTTTACAAGAGTTAGCATGATTGGCATACACTGTGGTTCTTCTAGATTAGCTGTAACATTGATGCAAATAACAAATGTTACCTTGAATGGTTGTATACAAAGCATATATATTTTTGAGTGTCTTATATTTGCACTTGCCTGGCTGCCAGCTGTTTTCCTGGGCCCCCAATGGGTTCACCTCCACCAGACCAGAGTTGACATCTAGGGGTATAGAATCTGGTGATGCAAAAGTTTTAAGTCATGCTTTTGCTTCAAAACATAACCTTTAGGGTTGCCATGGCTCCTACAATTATT
The DNA here is from genome assembly GCA_023658055.1 of Thaleichthys pacificus. Lineage (NCBI taxonomy): Eukaryota > Metazoa > Chordata > Actinopteri > Osmeriformes > Osmeridae > Thaleichthys > Thaleichthys pacificus. The sequence goes on from CM042858.1 coordinate 2,377,391, forward strand.
GTCACTGTTATAAACGGTCATTCATTACTTTACCATCATTTCCCAGGGACACAGTGCTAGGCCGTGTGACGGTGGTAGGATAATCTGTACAGAAATGAAAGTGGAATGTAGTTTATGTACATAGCTTTAGCATATTGATATTTAAGGAGTAGCATTGCACATATGTGATCGTTCGAAAGCAGGGCCGCACAGCGTAGCGTCGCACATGTGTGATTCTGAACATTCCAACCGGCTATTTTCCGATAGACAAAAACTATACGACAAACGCTATAGTATGGCTTCAAAATTTACAATTAGTAGGCTAACAAGTAACACTAGCAGGTTGAACCTAGAACCTAGGTTATGCTAGGTTGCTAGGTAACGGAAGCTAATTAAAGCTACCTAGCCGCCGTTTTGGACAAATAACTGGTGGAAGCGTCGGAAATATTTAGAACTCACGCATCTAAAGGTTAAAACGAATAAACTTATCCAAAAACAGATGTCATGTACAAATTGGAAAAATCAGTGACATGATACTTTTATAGACGCCATTGCTGTGCATGCCATGACCGACTGTGATTAAAACATTGATCAGCCATGCTAGCTCCAGTCTTTGAAAATTCCGGGCTAAATAAACTATTTTGGGACAAGGTTTTCTAACAGTTCTGAACGTTTATTTTCACTGATTCTTTTGTGGGTGACTTGTGAGACGCTAAACTTTGATAACATGTAGGCCTATGCAGTTTCAGTATTTCAACATATATGTTGAAATACGTAACGAGAAGGCGGGATAAACAAAACAACCAATGAATGGACTAGTTGTCACTAATACGGGGTGCAAACTAGGTCAATGGAAGATGCTAACCGAGAAATACTGAAATTGTATAGCAATTCGATTTTAATACGTCATAATCAATTTCTGGAACGTTGAGATTGATCTAAACTCACGCGCAAAAAGAACTCACTCCTGGGGGACAGTCGAGAAATTTAGAACGTACTCCTCAAAGGGTTAATGTATCCAGCCGACCAAGGTACAACATCACGGCAACGTTGTCCACGGGACCAAAAAATAACGTAACCAGCCGACCAAGGTACGACGTCACGGCAACGTTGTCCACGGGTCTAAAAATAAGGTAACCAGCCGACCAAGGTACAACATCACGGCAACGTTGTCCACGGGACCAAAAAATAACGTAACCAGCCGACCAAGGTACGATGTCGCGTTAACGTTGTCCATGGGTCTAAAAATAAGGTAACCAGCCGACCAAGGTACAACGTCGCGGCAACGTTGTCCATGGGACCAGAAAATAACGTAACCAGACGACCAAGGTACAACGTCGCGGCAACGTTGCCCACGGGTCTAAAAATAACGTAACCAGCCGACCAAGGTACAACGTCGCGGCAACGTTGTCCAGGGGACCAAAAAATAACGTAACCAGCCGACCAAGGTACGACGTCGCGGCAACGTTGTCCACGGGTCTAAAAATAACGTAACCAGCCGACCAAGGTACAACGTCGCGGCAACGTTGTCCAGGGGACCAAAAAATAACGTAACCAGACGACCAAGGTACGACGTCGTGGCAACGTTGTCCATGGGACCAACTGGCAACATTCCCTTTATAACGTTGCTACGACGTTGCCAGAAGGTAACGTCGCGGGTTACCAACTGAGCACTTACTGGCAACGTTGCCGCAACGTCATGTGTTAGCTGGGTTAGCCATGATAATATGCTTATTGTCTTCGTAGAGACTCATTATAATAGTTTGCTCGGATGGCGAGAATAGCCTATCACCGCTCTCTCTTTCGTCTTTTCCGCCATCATACCGTTAGAAAATCACGGTTTTGGTGATCGACCTTTCCTGCATTTTGAAGTAGGACGTGCACGTGCAATTTCCCTGATAAGTTTAGCCTGATTGAAATTAACCACATGATTTGGATGCGGATCATCCGTTGACGAACCGATATTTGCTGTTCTCACTCATCTCGCTAATGTTAACGGGCTAAAAGGGACAATTGATTAACTTAGCTTCAACCCTTACGACGAACGGGGCCCTGGTCTAGTGAATGTGTTGTCTTTATAATTTCTGACTCCAAATTGTCGACAGGGGAAGCAGAAACATGCTAGCTTGGCTGAGTAGCCTACCCTAACCAAGTTCGACAGCGATACCAACTTGGGTTGAATTCCCGAGGACCTTGGCTGAAAATGCGCGTGGGGTACGTTTGCAGAACCGGCTGCATTGGAGTGCTGTCAATCAAACCATGCTCGCCTTCACCCAGTTAAACTTTGCGTTAAATACTGATGTGTATACACTGCTTTCTAGAGGCGGGATGTCGTCACTTTGCCATAACAATCGAAATGCGTTGTGAGAGATGTAGTTTATGGTCAATGCACGCTGTAAAGCAGCGTAGACTTATTTCAATACACCATTTAAGCTTCCGCGGGTCACTTAAAGTTTAGTAAGCTATAGTTCACCAAGCTCCCGATCTCATTCCACATCTCTGAATCCGTTGAACTCCTTGGTTTATGTCAGTCAGGGCCGGTCCATCCTATAGGCGACATAGGCAGCCGCCTAGGGCGGCATGAAGAGAGGGGGCGGCATTTTCCGAAGTGCATCCTTTAATTAACCCTCCCGCACTACCAGCAAAGGGCGCCAACTGCGCCACGTCATATGTCCGTGTTGTGGTTGGGGGGGCGGCACCCCGATTTGCGCTCCGGGGGGGGTTGCTCGTGATAAATCTTGCCTAGGGCGCCAAATGTGCTGGGACCGGTACTGATGTCAGTCAGTATGAATTAACATTTAAAAACATGTTAAATTATATATATTTAGATATATAAGTCGCACCTGACTATAAGTCGCAGGACCAGCCAAACTATGAAAAAAAGTGTGACTTATAGTCCGGAAAATACGGTACTTAAACTATCAATCATTTGGTTACCATCATATTGTCTTTACACATTTACTTATTCAGTTCTCATTTATAATGCAAAAAATATTTTCTTCTCTGAGCAACAAGGTCTCTATGAACAAGGCCTCTCACTAATGAACCCATTCAAAAGGGTATTGAATGCCTCCTCTCAAAGTAGCTATGTACTGGAGGTCATAAATCCTAGATGACTAGCCCCTAGAGTGCTCCAAAGTCCTTGTCACTTCACACTATTCAAATTCCCAATGTACAGTTTTAGAAGTAAGGAGAGTCATGAGAAAATACAATTATCGCCACAGGCTTTCCACAATTCACAAGTACCTGATGTATGAGTGAATAAAGGTTAATGAAAAAACACTCAACAGCACTCTTAAGAGAGTGTTACTATAAAGTACATGCCTAACAAAATAAATAGTTACAGCCGTGGTCCTGCTATATGATAACATCTACTTCCGAGACAAATAGATCCAAGATTACAGTTTTTCACAATTGCTAAAACACTAAACCCCATTCTCTGAATAAAATGTTCAGTGGCCTAAACCCATTTGTCGAATCAGACACTCATTTGGCAAAACTCTAAACACATTCTCATTCACTAAAAACATGTTGCACTGTGATTATGGAGCTAAAACACTGACAGTAAACTGAGGTATTAAAAATAGAAATAGAAATTGAAACAAGTATTGGCACTGAAAAATGAGAATGAAGAATGAAGAAGAAAAAAATCTTGCAATCCTATTCTTTTATTTTATTTAGATATTTGTATGCATCATAATGGGTTTTTCAATTTCAATCTTTACACATTTTCATGATTTCAGTTTCTTTCCAATTACAGTTTTTTTTTACGGTGTCAGGATTTTTTCAATGTTACTGGTTTTCAGTTTCAACTTTCTGTCACTGTTTTGTGACAGTGAGGGGAGGGAGTGACTGTGCGTCATCCTCAGTGCATCCTCAGTGCAGCTTGCTTCCACAAGTTCACCCGCAGCCACCAAATCTCAAGTAAGTCTGTTTACTTCTGCAGTGGTTGTTTTTATAGAAGCGGCCAGGGGGGTGTTCCATCAACGTCGCTAACGCAAGTTGCGCTAACACGAATAAGTCTCACTTGGGTAAACGTCAACTTAGACTTAAGCCTCAAGCCGTTCCACTAACGTTCCGTTCCACTAACAGGCAACGCTAATTCAAGCTAGACCTCAATAAGCTTAGACTGTGCAGCCCAGATCAGGCGATCGTCGAAAAGAGGAGTTATGTCGCAAAAAGTATAGCGTAAAGCAGCAGAGGGGTGTTGTTTCAGCAGCGGAAATTGATTTTTTGAGTTTTTTTGGAGTTGTCCCCAAAAAGGGCAATTTTGCCGCAATTAACATGGCAAGGGAAACAACTTGTCAAACCATTACGACCGTTAAAATGTGTAAATTGTAGACCTACCAAATCTTCTTAACATATATACATATACTGATAGGCTAAATGCTAAGCTTTAAGATAAAAGGGAAAGATAACCATGATTTAAAGGTCACATGACATGAAAACTTCACTTTAGGAGGTTATTTAACATTAATATGAGTTCCCCTAGCCTGCCTTTGGTCCCCCAGTGGCTAGAATTTTCGATAGGTGTAAACCAAGCCCTGGGTGTTCTTCTCCGCCTTTGAGAAAATGAAGGCTCAAACGCTCGGTTTGAAAATCTCCTCTTATTGACGTAACAAGGAGCCAGGCTACCGCCCTTCTCTCTGCTGTGCCCGCCCAGATAATCTGGCCCGCCAATGAGGAATTGAGCTACGATTGTGCAAGGGTGAGTGCAATGTCGTGTTTTCCTGCAGAGACATCATGCCATGGCTAGCAAACGAACGAAGCATAACAGTTGCTCAGTGCTTGGATGTACAAATCAACACACAAGTCTTTTTGTAGTTCCGTCATCCGAGCCTCTAAACAATCAGTATCTTAATTTAATTTTCGCTGAAAATGCGCCTACACAACTTCTGTTGTAGGCGCATTTGTTTTGTATGTCTGCGCCAAACACTTCAGCCACGACTGTTTCCTCAACTTGAGCTAATACAAAACTGGCCTTGCTGAAATTAAATTCTGGATCAGTACTAACTCTCCTTTGTCCAGCTACTAACCTCGGACAAGTAAGTTAACTAACGCTATATCATTTTGTAGCTTTACTGTATATGGTTACCTAGCTTGCTACCCTTAGAATGTGGCTGTAACATTAGCTCTGCAGCTAACAGCTGAGTTACTGTCGCTATGGAAAGGTAGATAGCATCAAGTATAAGTGTGAATACATATGCTGTATGTGAGTGTTGTACACTTCTTTGTTATTTGGATAAACGTTCTGCTGTTGGTGTTATGGCGCGCGCGATATCCACCTTTCCCCTCATTGAAATGACTGAGTGTGTACCTCTGCAAACCAGGGTTATCAGATGAGAATGGGCAAATTCGAGGTATTTTACAGCAACGGGGTTACAGCCATTGCGATACATCCGTTGTAAACATTAGCGCATGGTGCCGCCCCTCCGCTCCTCATTAGCATTTAAAGCTACAGACACCAAAACAGCACGTTCTGAGGAAAGCTCCTTGTGGGACTGCTAGTAGTGGCTGTAATTCTGCACCAAGGCTGAATTTCGGGAAAGAGACTTCTGATACAGTATTAGGGGACCACTAAGGCCTATATAAAAGCATCCAAAAACAGCATGTCATGTGACCTTTAAATGGGGATTCACTGAAATTACTAGTATTGCACAGATCCAGCACTGACTTTTTAGATCGGAAGGTGACCCAAACTGCACACTTTGTTTGGCAGAACAGTCATTTAAAATTGCTCAGCATGACTATCATTATTATATTACGAGTATTTCCAATTAACATAGTCTGCCTCCACAGATCCAGAGGGGGCTTGGACAGTGACAGACTGTGGCTGTGCCAAGTGTTGTCACAGCCTCACTTTGGGAAAGCATGCCCTACTGGGAACATTAGGGGAGACTGTTGGGCACAGAATCTAATTGTCTTCTTTGAAAAGGGCAACATTTGGGACACTGTCATGTACATTTACATTTAGTCATTTAGCAGACGCTCTTATCCAGAGCGACTTACAGTAAGTACAGGGACATTCTCCCCGAGGCAAGTAGGGTGAAGTGTCTTGCCCAAGGACACAACGTCATTTTGCACAGCCGGGAATCAAACCAGCAACCTTCGGATTACTAGCCCAATTCCCTAACCACTCAGCCATCTGACTCCCCCATGTAGGGGCAGCATGAAGGGCACTTCATAACAGCACCCTTTTCCATTGGAAGTAAGGGCATGGGAACAGTCCAATTTAAGCCATTGTAAGGGCACCTTATAGGGTACTGCATCACATTTTCTATACTATAAAATAACTCATAAAGACATGTTTTTACATTTATAGAGGGTACACTGTCATTTATTGCATGGGGCATCCTGTGCACTCAAGCATATTTCACAATGTGAATGGCAGACAGTAGGGCACTTGGTCTAATTTTTGCCACTCTAGAGGGCATTTTAGAAACACTTTCAACCATGGGGGCACCAGGCAGTCACCCCCTCAGTCTTCCAATGGGCCTGGATACACCAGTGGGGACAGTATATTGTACCTATAATATTGGGGAAGCCAGAAGGAGAGGTAATATAGAGGCTTGTCAACATATAGGCTACTTTAAACAATTAAAATACTTTATACAATTGAATAAAAAGTCTCCTTGATTTGTTATGTTTCAAGTTGTGTGAAAAACTGATGATAATATTCAGGTATTGCTTTAGAGCAAGGTATAACCTTCATATTTCCTGGCATAGTTGCCCGTTCAAGAATGTCCCACATGCAAAGACATAGACAGATACAGTGTCAAGGCTTGGCTACAGTGGGTTTGCTTCCTTGTGTGTGACTATGTAGCAGACTACATAGTCTAGGCCTACCTACATAGACTGCAGTCTACTACCCTCCTTTCTACTATTATAGTCTACTCTCCTTTCTATTACTTTCTACAAAGGATGGTAGGCTACTCTTATGTGTTCATTGCCATCCTTAAGAGTTGCTAAAGTGTTATTTTATATATATATATTATTTATGTATTTTTTTTTTTTAAGAATGACAATTACCTCTATCTAGATAAACTCTGCTGGGCCTGCTGAACCTATACTTCTTCCACAGATACTGGTCAGGGAAGCATTACTTCTGTCTCTGAAGACCCTTGGGGCTGGTGGGACACAGATCAGGCTAGTTCCGAACCTTGGTTACGTACCTAGAACTAGAATAATCCACCTTAATGGAACAGAACTCTCGCTAAAGTAAGTGAGACTCTCGCTAAAGTAAGTGAGGCGAAATAAGTCTCACTTTCCCTTAATCGACGTTTGACCCCCCTGCCCGCTTCTATAAAAACAACAACTGCAGAAGTAAACAGACTTACTTGAGATTTGGCACAGTCGCTCCCTCCCCTCAAGCCCCTCCCCTCTACGCCAAAACAGTGACAGAAAGTTGAAACTAAAAACTAGTGACATTGTAAAAATCCTGACAGCGTAAAAAAACTTTAATTGGAAGTATTTGTAAAGATTTACATTTAAAAACCCACCATGATGCATACAAATATCAAAATAATAGAATTGGAAGATTTATTTTCTTCAGTTGAACATTTTTCAATGCCAATTTCTATTTTTAATACCTCAGTTTACTGTCACTGTTTTAGCTTTATATGTGATGCACTTGTGCTGCAAAATGGTAAACACAGGCGGCAAACAGTAAACACAACTAGAACACATTTGTCATCTGTAAAACACAATGCAGGGTTAGGGCAGCACTTTTCAGTTAAGGCGGCCACCTAAAAAAAAAACCCCAGTCTGACGGCAAACCCCACCCTACCACCTTAACTAACGCATTTTCTGCGGGAAACCCTGCAATGATTTAACATTTTTCACACTTGTTTCTAATGGTGGTTTGGGCCAATTTAAGCTTTCACTGTGGTGTCCGTATATGAGAATAGTTCAACATCAACCAGCATTTTCTACTGTAAATGTTTGCCTTCCACCATACAGTTTTTCTCTGTGTGGCGGTGGAAGGTCTATGACCAAAACCCTAGGTGTGGAATGTTTTCAAGGCTGGATCCAGCACACCAGAGAGTTTTTACCCCGTTTTTCTTTGTTGACAGTACTAAGTTGTGATGGTTACTGTAAGATTTTCTAATCAAATCAGCTCTCAATCGTGTGTAAGAGTGCCTTTGGGTGTGCGTAATTTCTGTTCTTACCCAAGAACAAATTCCAAATAAGAAAACATTGATGAATTCCAGAATCTTCGTGAAACTGCGTAAGTGGGATTTAAGAATTTTGCCTGTTCTTACATTTTTTTTTTTACAGTCGCTAGGACACATTTCTCAATACTTAAATCACGTTTTCAAAACTCTTAACGCAGTTCTCCTAACCAACTTTCAGCTTGACAAAGCAGTTAATTTCACATTCAACATGCACTAAAACTACCAAATCACTTCATACATGTCTCAAATCAACTAATTTTTCCATAACACTAGCAATGGTTGACAGCCAACAAACACACTTTTTCACCCAAAAAACAATGACCTAAAAAACACAAACAACAGGTAGCATTATACAAAGTTTTTTAATGTAAAACCAGGACACCTGTCTACTGTTTAGAATTTACTGCAATATATGTTACTGGAATGAATCAGACAGGATGCAGTATGCTTCAATATATTGGATGTCTTTTTTTTTTTAATCCACGGATCCAGAAAACAAGAATTTGTATCCACAACATCCACCTGATACAACAGCTACTCAACTCGGTTTTCTGCATTCGGCCACAGGTTCTCATCCACATCACATCTGATGTCATCTTGGGCAATACACCTCGGAAAGAATCTTCTGGCATGCCTGATCCATCCCTGGCAATCTTCTGCTGATATGTCCAGGCATCCAGCATTCATTGCGTCCAGGAGGGACATCTGATTATGTGGATGGTGGTCATAAACCTTCCACCTCCATGAGGTAAATAATTCCTCTATGGGGTTGAGGAATGGAGAGTAGGGTGGGAGGAAAAGGGACACCATTCTGGGATGGGCTGCAAACCACTCGGTGAGTGCATGGGAGTGGTGAAATGCCACATTGTCCCATACAATTACAAATGTTGGCTGGTTTCCTCTCTCATCATCCCTTTCCTCACCTAGCACAACCCTTCCATAGAGATCATGCAGGAATGCAAGGAGACGCTCAGTGTTGTATGGCCCAATTAGAGGTTTGTGTAACAGCAGTCCATCAGTGGATATTGCTGCGCACATTGTGATGTTTGCACCCCTCTGGCCCGGGACATCCACTGTGGCTCTCTTCCCAATCACATTCCTTCCTCTACGCCGTGTTTTGGCCAAGTTGAAACCCGCCTCATCAACAAAGATGAACATGTGGGGTGTTTGCCTGCCTTCAATCTCCATGACTCTCTAAAATAAATCCACAAGACAACATAAGAGTTAGACTGTTACAGTAGTACACATTACCCCAAAATTTGTCTTTGTCTGTGTTTGGTTTTATTCAAAAACAGTTCTGTATTTTATTGGGATATTACCTGGACATATTGGTTCCTGAGTTGCTTGACACGTTCAGAGTTCCTCTCAAAAGGCACAGTGTACAACTGCTTCATCCTGATCTGATGTTTTTTCAGGACTCTAGAAATAGTTGTTAGGCTTACACTGTGGATGTTTGCAAAAGTCACGTTGTCTGCCAAGACTCCGTCTCGAATCTCTGTGAGTTTTATGCCATTGTTTCTGATGACCATATCAACAATGGCAGTTTCCTGCACATTGGTGAATATCCTACCTCTACCACCTGTGTGAGGTAACTGTTGAGTCCTAAGCAGAAATGCAAAAGCAATTACACATAAGTGGGTTTGGAAGCTTTGCTCTATTTACTTCTGTAATGTGCAGCTCAGTCAGATGCCCTTGCAGAATACAAGTTACCTGTTGGTTTGCCGGAAAACTCTAACACTAGATGCCACTGTTGAGCGTTGCAGATTTGGCTGCACTCTCTGACCAGCCTCTCTCATCGAGAGACCAGAGGTGTGTCTATTACCGAACACTTTACGAAGTACACTGCAATACAGTGCACTGCAATACAGTGCACTTACATCTGTAGTGCACTCCGTCTCTGATTAGTGCTGTCTCAAATGGAACACTTACGTTAACCACTTGGCAGAAGTGACGGACGCAAATCTGCTCGTGGCACCCGCGAATCTAAGGCGGAAGTGACGGACTCAAATCTGCTGGCGAGTCATTTCGTCCGCCATTATTTTAGAAATGAAATGAAAAGCTGCCGAAAGGGCTCCTCCTATTCTGCTACGTAGCCAAGATGGCGCCCGTTTAGGGCAAGTAGTGTCCATCGTTGTACACTGCATTTTTTTTACATTTGCAGTGCGCCACCCGGGTACTTTCAGTGCCCTGAATTCTGCTGGTTCTGTCAGTGTAAGCGCCTTAAGCACTGAAAGTCAGTGCTCGAAGTGCACAAGTGCTCGGTAGTAGACACGGCCCATGATTTACTACATGATCAATTACAGTAGCTCTGATCTCATCTGAGACTACAGCTCTTGATCTTCCTCTCATTCTTCTTCCACCACGCATACGTACTCCTCGCCCCTCCCAGCCACTCTTCTTCCTCTTTCAGCCACTTCTCTATCTCTTGCTGGGTCCATGTTTACATCACAATACAAAACTATTCTGAAATAAGACGCTCACATACACGCACTCGCATCCTCGCTGACCTTAGTTCTGCACTGCTGCCGGTTCTGCACTGCTGCCATTCCGGTTTCGGTCCGTGTTTCCGTCGTGTTGATTTCTTCGCGTGCAGGCGGTGTTGGGGATCTGTTGGACGGTCTCGATCAACCCCATGATGAATCTCCGTCTGAGGACCTCTGCGCCGATGGAGTCGGCGAGGACTCTGGGAGCCAGGTCAGGCGCAGTTCTCGCTTGGCCGGGAAGTCGGCCAACATCAAGAGCTGGCTGGTATACAAGATCTTGGACGCCCTCTACAACAAGGGCATAATGCCGCCGATGGGGTGCAACCACGAGGAATTGTTCCTCTTCTTCCTGAACAGCAGAGAGGCTGCTCCATCCGAACCCCTGCGTGTTCCCCCGTGGAAGGCGTCGGCGAAAGGAAAGCGAGGCTCCGCCTATAGGAGCCAACTCCAACCGGTGATCCCGTGCTGGCAGCCCACTCGGACATCAAGATGTCCCTCGGCGACATGGCCCACCGCATCGCTGTCCTGGAGGCCGGGATGGCACCTGCTCCAGTTCCAGCTGTCACCGAGGTCTTTTGTGTTCCCATGGCCTCCGACCGAGCCATGGTTCCGCGGAGTAGCCTGGTCTTGGCAGTACCGGCCGCTGCCTCCGGTGCACCGTTCCTGTCCCCCGCGACTGGCCTATCAGCGCATCTCAGGAGCCAAATCCTCGCAGGTATGGACATCAACCTCGTTCAAATTCTACTGGGTGCTACCGACCTATTAGATAAGCGTCTGATCGATTGCGGGGATGTGTCGGTGTTCCTGAAGGGCAGTGACCCCAGGATGTCAAAGAACTTGACTCTGGCCGAATTCTGCGTGGCGTTCGGTGTATACCTTGATACTTTGTGCGAGGTGTACCTCGAGCGTCACGTGGAGCTAGATGATTACCTTGCTTTGATTGCGGATCAGGGGTCTCATTTATAAAGCTTGCGTACGCACAAAACGGGGCTGAAAATGTGCATACGCCACTTTCCACGCAAAGGTTGAGATTTATAAAAAACAAACTTGACGGGAGAATGTGCGGTCCTCCACGCAAACTCTGACCCTCCCGTAGGCCTACACACATTTTGGAAACAGTTGGAATTGGCGACGCAGATGACCGTACTGTAGTCAGACTGCAGAAAGTGAATGTGGGAACAACATTACTCGTAATATTTATATATTTTGTTTTTCTCACACACGTTTTTTTCACTCGATTTCATCATTATCATGAAGATTAAATCCAGCAGTGTTATTTGCGCTTGTACTGAGTGATAATTGTTCCATAAACACCTTGTACAATCCAACTCAAATTTTAATAAAAAATTCAGCGCTGTATGTCTCACCATCAGATTGTCCACTACGGGATGTAGGAGGGGGAGATGCCCGAGCCCGACTGCATGGAATACAGGATAACATCACATATCCTACCTTTAGATAACTGCAGAACACATTGTATAACTAAGTATATTTCTTGAATACTGTGCATATACTGTATCATCATATGTCAAAAACTGGAAATGCAGTCGCTAAGCTCTCGCGCAATCGCTACACTCTACGTCCTCGTTATCAGTCCAGACTTCAATAGACTACTGTTCAATAACAAAACACTTTTGTTTTCAAATTGTATCTCGACTGGCGGTATCACTGGCACAGTTGACGCCACTCGCACTGTTTTTTTTATTGGTGATCTACCGGCCACCAAATAATGTGGTTTTCGGGCCTCCGCCAATGGGATAACAGTGTCTGAGAAGTTGTCATGTGCCATGATTCACCGTAAAGAACAATCGCATTCCAGGGTCATTCATGAGGTGCTTTGCATTGACCATTTATGGTCAAAAATGGGCGTGTTTAGGGCGGATTAAAATGCAGATTCACGTACGCACACTTGTGTTTTCCCTGTACAGGGTTAGCCCAATAGGCGTAGCCACGTGAAAATACTCGGGCAAGAAGCGCCTAATAGTCGATCTGTCGGCTCCGCACGGCTGCATGGTGCCCAGCATAAACAGCCTAATACCGCGTGAGCCCTTTTCCCTGTGTTATGCAAGCGTGGACAACGCCATTCACATGATAAAAATCGTAGGCGCGGGTGCGTGGCTGGGCAAAGCGGACGTGACCGATGCATTCAAAGTCATGCCGCTCCACCCCTCCCAATGGCATCTGTTCGGCGTACGTTGGCGCGGTAAACACTATTTTTCTGTCTGGTTAACTTTCGGCTGCCACAGCAGCCCACGCATCTTCAACACGCTGTCGGAAGCGCTGTGCTGGATTCTGTTGAACGTGCGTAAATTGCCGTTCGTCCTGCACCTACTGGACGACTTTTTGGTGGTGGATTTTCCGTGTTCGCCTCCGGCCCGTTGTATCTCTGTGTTGCGGGACACTTTCGACGAGCTAGGCGTTCCGTTATCCGACGAGAAGACCGTAGGCCCGCTTACCTCGCTCGAGTTCCTCGGCATCCAGCTGGATAGCGTACTGATGCAGGCCTCACTGCCCGCGGAGAAGCTCGAGTGCATGAGCTCCGTCATGGGGGCCGCTCGCAGCGCCGTGTCCATGAGCAAACGCGAAATGCTGTCTCAGTTAGGGCATCTAACATTGCAATGCGCATTATCCCGCAAGGGCGTTCCTTCGTGTCGTGTCTGTGCTAAACTGTGGCTAACCTACAGGACACCCTGGTGCTCGACGTTGGGTGCAGGTCGGATCTGTCCTTCTGGGCTCTATTGTGCGCCCAGTGGAACAGAATATCTTTCTTTTATAACGACGAGGTAGAAACGTCCGCCGCCCTAGAGTTCTACACAGATGCGGCCCTCTCGATCGGGTTCGGGGTTTATCACGGCGACAAATGGTTCTGTGCCGTGTGGCCCACTGAGATACTGTCCCTGCCACCGGAGCACTATTCCAGCGTGCTCCATGAGTTGTACCCAATCGTTATCTCGTGTCTGTTGTGGGGGCATTTATGGTGCAGGAAAAAGATCACAGTGTTCTGCGACAATGAAGCGGCAGTCCGCATAATCAATAAGGGGAGGTCGTCGGTGCCTGTAATTAACTGCCTGGTCAGACGCCTCACCTGGACGTGCGTCCTGGGCAATTTCATTTTGCGCGCAGCATACGTTCCGGGGCTGGCCAACCAATGCGCTGATTCCCTGTCTCGTTTCAAATTGCAGGAATTCCGCGCGCTGCGCCCTCACGCATCGCCGTACGGCCTGTCATGCCCGACATTCCAGCAAGCCGTACTAGATTAGGGTCAGCAGGTTCCGTTGAGGTGCTGCGGCTGTCTGCTTGTCATTACATCAGGTTGGGTGTGTGCACCACCACATTAAAATCCTATGACTCAGCATGGTTTCAATATTCCGCCTACTGCGGTGTGTTCTCTACCCGTGAACATGTCCGTGCTGTGCGCTTTCATGGTGCACTATTTTGAATCCCGCAAGCTGCAACGGTCATCCATCAAGGCATTGGTGGCAGGTATTCAGTTCCACGTCCGGTGCGCGGATCCTTCGGCATGCAGCCTTCTGGGAAACCTGTCTATCCGTCTCCTCATGAAAGGTCTACGGAAGCAGCGGCCCGAAAGGAAAGACAAACGTCTCCCAATCACACTCCCTCTACTGCACAATCTGGTGTCTGCTCTGAGACAGGGATGCTTTGGGCTTTATGTCGACACCCTGCTCGAGATTGTATTTCTCACGGCGTTCTACGGGTTTCTATGGTGCGGCGAATACACCACTAGATGCGCCACCTTCGATCCTTCCCGAAATCTCACTATGTCCGATTTAAGTATGGGAAGCGGGATGTTCACTATTATCTTGAAACACAGTAAAACTGATGTGCCGTGCAAAGGCACCCCCATTGTGATTGGTCAAACTAACTGTGCCTTTTGTCCACTCTCCTCCATGTAACGGTACCTGTTGTACCGCCCCCGGGCGACACCTGATGAGCCCCTGTTTTAAAGGGACGCAGCCGGCAAGGCCATGACCAGATCGTGGCTCACGCAGCATCTCCGGCAGCTGTGCGAGCGCTGTGGCCTGTCCCCGGAGCTGCATACAGCGCATTCGTTCCGGATCGGGGCGGCCACCTCTGCTTCCGCGAAGGTGTCTGCAACAACGCTGAAAATGCCGCTGGTCGTCATCGGCCTACGAGCACTATGTGCGCCCAAACGCGTCAGACATCGTGGATGCGCAGAAGCAGATGAGCGTTTGAGACCGGCACCTGCGTATGACTGTTGAGCAATGTTGCGCAGCTGGTACACAATAAAGGCTTAAACTAGACCAACGCTAAGCAACATTCCTACCCTAGGCATAGGGCTTGAACTGAGCAGGTCCTAGGCTTATCGACCGTCAAGGTCCTCATGTCTCCTGCGGTCGGGCGGCGAGCAAGCGGTCGGGCGGCGAGCCACCATTCGGTCCGCAGGCATCTTGTGACTGGGTGGCTTCGTATATTGCTAATGTTAGTTATGTCTTGGATCTCCACGTAACCGTGCTGATCCGCAGATGGGCTCAGAAGCGCTGAGCTAGCCATCCATTGAGATGCCCCGGACTCCCAGGGATAGCAATGCTCCGCTGGCCCATTGACTCGCATCCTCATGTAACACGTCTGTGCATGCAGGCACCGTCGCGCATATCCTTAGGATTGCCGACTGGCGCTAGAGGTCGGGCCCTAGAGGTAGCAATCTGCCCTGTATGGGTAAGAAACTACCGGCTCGTTATCAATGCTATGATAGGGTGTAGGGTCTGTAGGGTCTCCGTTGCCATACGCATGCATGCATTATGTCAATCGGTCTGGAGGCATCTAAGGGGACTCTGCGGATACCGGCAGGGAACAGCATGCCGCCGACACACACACCTTGTTCCTTCCCACTAATAACAGACGGTCACACACCTTAACACACAGCAAGGTAGCATGTCCTGGGCATCCAGGAACGCCTCGTTGTCGAGTGTATTAGCGGGATGTCATGTGGTCCTCTCGCAGCGCGGGAGGAGCGACACTCCGCTCTACACATAGTATAGACTGGCGGAGTGTCGGTGTTTTGGGGATTTCACTGCCCATCACCTGCCCCTTTCCCCCCTGTGTTCTGTTCTCCCCGTGGGGGATTTCACTCGTTGCTCCCTGCCTCATGTCATGCATGCTGCAGTGAAGGCAGGGAGCGCTTCCCCATGTACATCCATTCCGCCAATGTTAAACCATTTGTCATGTGTATGAATAAATGGTGAAATCAATCACGTGAGTGTCTTGACTGAAATGCATTTTGTGCCAAAGCAATGATAGATGATCCACAGTTTAGCCCACATATACTTCTGTTGTGCTCACTGTGTGAAGAGTTTTGAAAACGTGACTTAAGTATTGAGAAATGTGTCCTAGCGACTGTAAAAAACTGTAAGAACATTTGGTGAATGAGGCCCATTGTCTTTAAGGTGCTTGGTTCTCGGGCTTTATCTTGTCACACACACTCAGAGAAAGAGAGAGGGAATGAACACCAACTCAAGCTTTTTATGATCCATTATCAATATCACAAGGCAGGCTAGACCGTGTTGTTCCTCCCTGCGGTGGGATTAAGGAATGCTAAATCATGATCCGTTGCATAATTCTTCCTGGCAACCTGACACACTCTTATTGATATGCAGACAGCTGCAACCCCCATTCCTGCTGTGTGTGATTAGATGATAAGGGAGGAAATAGTTCCTAGTCTTTGGGCACAAAATTTATAGAGCGTCTTAGAAACTAACAAGATTAACCCTTCATGTAATTATAAACAATGGCAGCGGCGTCATTAAAAGCTCAGAAGATGGAAGTCTCTCATTTAATCGCGTTTTCTCTCTCTTTAAATTCTTGACACATCCCCAGGACTGAAGTCACAGGCAGATGTCAGAGAGGAACACTGAAACCTTTTCCAATGTAGAATCAAATGAGAACCCTCTGTAGTCTCTCGTGCACGAACGTGTGCGTTAGTAATGAGTCGTTCGCAAATGAGCCGGCTCTAAGAGTAGGTGAACGTTGGGAGCTGGCTCGCATATCTGGAGAGCCGACTCTATTTTTAATAGATTAATATAGCCTATCAAAATGTAATGATTATGAAAGAATGAATTTTAATTGTATTTATAATAATTGACTAAGGCTACGTTTACACATAGCCGGGTATTTACAAAAACTAATATTTCTGCCCCTCCGTTTAAAAAAATAGCGTTGTACACACAAGATCGTTTTCAAAAAAAATTATCTTTACATGAACCCGCATAAATATGCCCCCGAGCGCCATCATAACTATGCCAAACCTGTAGGCGGCTGTGTAACGAGAAGGATAAAGCCATGCAAACCAATCTGAATTCTCAAAATCTTCGCCTCTGCTCCTCGATATAAAAATCAGTTGTGTTTGTAAATACAAACAGGCCAAAAGGGTTTGCATTAACGCATAAATGAGCACTACCGTAACAGCATCCATGATCAGTAAGCAAACTAACTGTAAACATTGGACGCTCACATGACGTTTAAGAACCTAAAACTTCAACCTAGTGCACACGCAAACACAAAAACTGAGTTTTCAGAAATCTCCACTTTGGCCGAGCTTTTAGAAATAATCGTTTTCCGTGATAAAACCTCAGTTTTCGTGTAAATGAAAGGCCAAACCGCATGAAAATATATGCGTTTTTCCTCCGTGTAAACGGGGCCATATTCATAGAACAACAAAAAAATACTTGCAGGCCTAAAGGCGCACACGATCATCCTCACATTCTGTTCCTGTCAATCATACACGCGGTGTCAACCAATTATACTGCGTGAGGGAGGGCCGAGCCAACTCACACACACTCAGTTAGACGAGTATTCGAAACTCGGAGGAGAGCCATAACAAATCAATGCATTTTTAAAGACATTGTGGTTAACGTAGAGTATGATTTCATTTAATAATTCAATTCAAATTGTTTTCACACCTATCATAGTCAAATTCATAGTTAAAACATGTATTTTTTAAAGAGCCATTCGGGAGCCAAAACAGCCGGCTCTTTTCAGTGAGCTGAGACAAACCAGCCGGCTCACAAAAAAGAGCCGGAATGCCCATCACTAGTGTGCGTGCATTTGCATAGAGGGTTGGACAGATAGATGGGTGTGTGAATGTTGAACATTGTAATCAGCATGAAGGCACAAGCACAGAAGGACCGTGTTTAGTCGTTGTGGTGATAGTGAATCGTGTTCTCACAGCGCATTGCTCGTGTTTTGTAATTCAAGCAAGAGAGGAACAAATCTGAACAGGTCTGCCAACAAATGTGTATCAATTCACGTCTAACTCAGTCCATGAGGGATTGATAGCGAGGCTAGGGGCAATGATTTGGCTTCGCTTCATTAAATACAAGCCCTGACACTCTCTGGCAGACCGACTCCCTAATTTGCCACCCTGACCTGGCAGCTGTGCAAAACACAGTGCTAATGGAAGCTAGGGGCTTCAGTCTTCCAGCTACAAGCAAAAGGATAGCCTCCGTCACGGCCCTCTGCCTCCAATGCACCAGAATCCCCCCCCTTCCGGTTCAGTGCACACAGGCTGACAGGTGCATCTGCGGAGAAGGGTTACTGAGCAGCCAGTTCTGCGACAACCCCTGCTAGGGCCCATTCATAATTGAGGAGGCCAAGGTCACTTGTGGCCGGCTGGGACACAGGAAGAAGCGGGTCAGGAGTATGTGCCCCGCCCACTTTATGACATAAACATACACAGATTCTACTCATGACCATGGAAGAAGTATGACAATATACCGTATTTCTTCGATTAAACGCCTCCCTCAAATAAATGTCGCCCTCGATTAAACGCCGCACCCAAAAAAATCCGAAAATGGTTATTTCATTGGTTAAATTAAAACACAGTATTTATTCCATAAGTAGGCTAAATCACAAGTACTATAATTCCCTCGAAGCACTGGCAGACACAAGTGGCTTTCTTGCTACAGGTTTATTTGAAGCTTCTTCTCCAAATCCACCATGAAAACTAAACCCACAGTATAACGAGAAAATAAAGACCACATTAGCTTAATATGACATACAATCAGGGTCGGACTGGCCGTCAGGAGAGTCGGGAGACTTCCCGAACGGCCAAAAAATATATATAATAATAATACACGATTTTGGGCCGGTCTGGGTTTCAAAGTCCCGGGGAGTTTTTCAGTCCCAGTCTAGACATGCATACAATGACATGCGCAGCATGTAAATAACGTTCACCAAAGTAGGCCTAAAATACAGACACAAAACAACATACCTCGTTGGCTGCATGCTGTACACAAGGGAATAGAGATTTCCTTAGATCGCTAACATCAGCTATAACAACCTTAAACTTTTATCGGAGCATTAAATTGTCCGTGTTTCGCTTGCTGTTAGCTTGTCGACTCTCTCCCTCACGAGCATTCCAAGGCCTTCAAAATAAAGGCACTGTACTTTTACCAAATAAAGTCACTTAATAATACTGAATGCAATTATATAATTCTAAATTATGACATTGGTTGAAAACAAATTATACATTATAATGTAATTGCGACAATTACATTTACAATATAGCGAGGTAGCTGACTTCACTACTCGCGAAATCACCTTTCATCAACCCCAAGTTCGCGTGCTACAGATCTGTTGCTGCTGGTGAATGCTTTCTGCACAGCTTTCTGTTTGAAAGCTAAAGTGTAACAGTGCGTTCACACTGCAGCGGAGTTGGCGGCGCGGGGCGTCGGCTTCCAATTCATTTTCAATGAAACCAGGCGTTGACGCTCGTGTAGGGCATTGTGGGAAGGCGAGCGGAGCGGAGCAGAGCGTTGAAAGTTGGATTTTCTCAACTTTATGTAAATGAGGAGCGTGAAAACGCTAGCGTTGGCCAATTGGATTGGTTTCTTGTTTCTTGTAACGTAGCAACCGTTGGTCATGATAAACATTTCTAGGTTTCACAATTTCGAGATGGAGGAGAAACTTTTCGTATGTGTCTGCACACCCAGTTCTGTTCAGAACAAAGTTACTAATGTGACGAGCCTGAATTTAAAGATTACATTAAACTAATAGTGCATGGATGCCGATGTCGTCAGTGTTCCTAGTGTGTTTTTATAGCCTACTTTTAAATTCAGTCTCGTCACATTACGTGACTGTTCTGTGCCACTGCTAGCTCGCTAGCCCAGCCTACAAACGACTGGTTGAGTGACCGGTGGCGTAACATGTAACGTTATTCTACTGTAATCTTGCACTAGTAAACATTCGGTATTTTGATCGATATTGTGAGTACATGAACCCAAATCTGCACGCTTGGCCATGACAACAACAGTGACCTTAGAGAACTACAACTCTGTATTAACTTGTCTAACACGCCCCCGAGCGTGGGGCACTGTGGGAAGGCGAGCGGTGCAGAGCGTTAAAAAACGCTGCAGTGTGAACGCCCCGTAAGAACGTTTCAGTATGCTGCTTCAGATTTCTACACAATGTAGACACACGCACAGCTTCAATTTTACACCAGGCTTTGTTTGACCTCCTTGTCTATTCTTTGTTTGTCTATGACCGGACTGCAGCTACAATTCACTTAATCTCTCTTACTAATTAAACACATGGCCAGATTATAATACGGGCGACCGGGGCAGTTGCCCAGGGGCCCCCAGCCATCAGGGGGCCCCCAACGACATGTCGTGTAACTGAAATAAATAAAAAATATAGCTGCAAGCAGCGATGCGGGTTCCTCCGCAAAATGGCAAAATATTATAAACATGTACACTGTAGAAGATCGAGACTTGGACAACATGAGAGCAAAACAACTTCATGTTTGGCCAACAACAATAGGCTGAATGGGGATTTGAACTCATGAGCATAAGGTTCCAAGTCAGTCTCTCTACCCTCTCTGCTACACACCAACTGTTGAGATTTTATGAATAGAAAGGGTAGAGTATTAGCTTTTTATAGGATATTGAAACTCTTCTTGAGTTGATCTCGTTCCAGAATCTCAGTCAATGCACAACTAACAATAGTCATGTGGGCAATGGGGATAGGCAGAGCTCATGTTCAGCTTCTTGCGAAAATAGCTTGTGATAGTACAGCAGCTGACTCTGGTCCCATTAAACTACACAACATGCACAATCAAGGTGACCAACAAGATTATATTAACTAACAATAACATTACAAACATCTAACTGAACGAACACAACAACTGAAATCCCTCGCACGGCTGTTGTAACCAAACCATTTTCTACATCTTTGCGTTTTTTGACATGCCGCACTGCATGCTGGGTACCCAAGGGTGCTGACGCTGATTATCTAGCTGTGCTCCGACTGCATGATATGAGTATTAGCTTTGGTCAGCTTTGGGACAAAGCTTAAGAAACGGTTGACATTTCAAGATAAAATTGCATGAACATGTATTGTATGACATGCCCAAAGGCAGTGGCTGGATTCAAACCTGTGACCTTGCACTTTGCAGGACACCGTTTCAACCCACTGCGCCAAAGCTGGGGGAACATTCGTCTACCTGGGGGGGCGAATAAAGGAAAGGAGGGGGGAGAAAGGGGGAAGAAGAAAAAGGAGGAAAAAAGGAGAGAAAAAGAGAAGGGATTTTTATGGCCCAGACCTACATCACCAATGTTTTTTAAATGTTGAGGTATATCAGGAATCACAATTAAAACCTTATATTTCTATTTCTATAGACATATATATGGGATAAAAGTTAATCCCAAGGTTCTGGTTTGACTAAATTGTTGCCAGAAATTCAAGTGGTTATTTTGTATTCTTGGAAGTCACATAATCACTGTTTGGTTAATAACAAAACAATGATGATACTAATAACTGTTAGGTGAATATTGAAAATTAAGTTGATGTATTAAGCAGAAACTTTGATCCACAAAACACACAAACGAAGCATAGGATCGTGCATAGCATTGTGCCATCTGTTGTGATCAAACTTTTATTTACAGTCATTTCACCATTCACTTATTCAACAGTAACTATAGACAATAACTTAAATATATACAGAACAGTAGTGAATCCCTCCATTCACTTATTCAACAGTAACTATAGACAATAACTTAAATATATACAGAACAGTAGTGAATCCCTCCATTCACTTATTCAATAGTAACTATAGACAATAACTTAAATATATACAGAACAGTAGTGAATCCCTCCATTCACTTATTCAACAGTAACTATAGACAATAAGGGAAAACATTAACAGAACTATTAACAAAATTAAAGTGTTCAGTGTCCATGCCTCTGGGAGGGGGGTTTAGGGGAACTAGCCCAGCGTCCATGCCTCTGGGAGGGGGGTAGAGGGGCACTAGCCCAGCGTCCATGCCTCTGGGAGGGGGGTAGAGGGGCACTAGCCCAGCGTCCATGCCTCTGGGAGGGGGATAGAGGGGCACTAGCCCAGCGTCCATGCCTCTATCTAGAAGGGGGGTAGAGGGGCACTAGCCCAGCGTCCATGCCTCTGGGAGGGGGGTAGAGGGGCACTAGCCCAGCGTCCATGCCTCTGGGAGGGGGGTAGAGGGGCACTAGCCCAGCGTCCATGCCTCTGGGAGGGGGGTAGAGGGGCACTAGCCCAGCGTCCATGCCTCTGGGAGGGGGATAGAGGGGCACTAGCCCAGCGTCCATGCCTCTATCTAGAAGGGGGGTAGAGGGGCACTAGCCCAGCGTCCATGCCTCTGGGAGGGGGGTAGAGGGGCACTAGCCCAGCGTCCATGCCTCTGGGAGGGGGATAGAGGGGCACTAGCCCAGCGTCCATGCCTCTAGAAGGGGGGTAGAGGGGCACTAGCCCAGCGTCCATGCCTCTGGGAGGGGGGTAGAGGGGCATCTACTTTTTTTTCATGTCCTCCAACCACTGCTCCTTGGGAACAGCCTCTACAGAGGGGCAGTACACGGTTCCTTTGTACTGACTGTGTCCAGTCTGGGCTGTCCTGAACTGCCCGCATTTCTTACACGTGTTGTGGAGTACATGGCGGGTTAGTTTTGGGACCAGAGCAGGAGGTGCAGGGAAGATACCTCCCAGGGCCTGTGGAGTAGCGACGAGGACAGGTACCTGTGAGGTCACCGGAGCCAGCACCAACAGACGAGGGGCCGAGGGTGGAGCAGGGAAGAGCTGACGCTGGGCATGCATCTTTATAGCTACCGGTGTCACATCTGTGGGCAGGACCTTTCTTTTCAACCGTGCCTGGCCCACGGTGCTGCAGGGCAGTTGGTACTGGAGAGCCGGGCCTGGGTGGGGGAGCACAGATGGAAGGCGCACATTAGCAGGGGGGAGTGGGTCGGCTGCCGCAGACAAGCGACTGGGCAAGTTCAGCCCCTGCATAACCACAGCGTTGTCCTGCTTCTTCACCCTCTTGTTGTGCGACTGCACAAGGGTGGTGTGGCTTACATCCACCAGCTGCAGTGTGGTCTGCTGCATGACCGTCCCATTTGTCAAAATGCACTGCCTGATTTTCCTGTAGTCATCCAGGATTAAACTCCATCTGGACACTGTGCCAGTCCCCTTCTTCTTGGGAGAGCGATGGATGGCACAGAGCCTGACAAAGATCAGTTCAATCAGGCGGCAGCAATCAGGCCATTGGGCAAGCGGGGCAGTGGTGGTGAGTGCGTGCCTCTTCATGCTCTCCACCCCTGGAGTGAACTCCTGCCTCTTCTTTGGAGACCTGAACCTCCCTGTGTCCAGCCTGCTCTGGTGTCTGGCAGCAAAGGTAACCCTCTGCTGGTCATAGTCCAGCAGGTTCTGCCACAGAGCAACAATGTTGCTTACCTACACAGAGAGAACACATGAGAAGACAAAAAGATGTGCAAGTGTGAAAAATGTTGGCAGGGCACAGAGGGAATGTAGCAAGACAATGAATGTTATTGACCTGCTGGTTGGTGAGGGCCAGAGAGGACTGGTTCCTCAGCTCCACCAAACACTCTGCCAAGCTGTCTACTCTGTCTAAGCCCGGTATGCCAGAGTCATCCACAGCCTGAAAATAAATAAACAAAAATAAGAATCACAATGGAAGGTCAGTGAAGTGGGACAAAACACTGATACATTGATTTTCTTAAGATACCAGGGAGGGAGCAGCCAGGGAGGCAGCAGGCAGGGAGGGAGGCAGCAGGCAGGGTGTTAGTAGCCAGGGAGGCAGCAGGCAGGGAGGGAGCAGGCAGGGTGGGAGAAGCCATGGAGGCAGGAGGCAGGGTGGGAGTAGCCATGGAGGCAGGAGGCAGGATGGGAGCAGCCATGGAGGCAGGAGGCAGGGTGGGAGCAGCCATGGAGGCAGGAGGCAGGGTGGGAGTAGAGAAGCTTGGGTCATCCAGGAGACTTGACACAGCCACAGAACAAAGACTTGGTTCTTCCTGGAAGCCCTCATCTTCTTCTTCCTCGCCCTCATGAACATCCTCCAGCATGCCCTCTGTCTCCTCTGAGTCGGGGTTCACGTTGAGAGACTGCTCAGTCTGACTCAGCAGGTAGTCAACACCAAGCAGCTCTCCTATAAAATAGTACAGACAGTCACACATTATTAGCTGTATTTGTAGCATTCTATATAGATACTGTTTAATATCAGAGTAGTGTTTCTGTATCATGTTATGAGCATGTAAGTGTATGGTTTGCTTTGGTAATGGGCATAGTAAAAATAAAGCTTTGTTGAACTTAAGTTAGAACACAGAAAACCCACAAACAGTATTATATATCCAGATATCAGCTTGACATACCAGTGTATTTGGCAGGTGGCGTGAAGGTTGGCACAAATGCCCGGCCAAACACTTTCAGGCTGTTGGTGTTTACACAGTGGGCCACACCCCCGGAGTAGGTGAGGAGGGACGATGGCTTGCTGGTCACTGCTGCAGTCCCCCGATCCTGGTTCCACCTATTTAGGCCTTCCAGGAGGTACAGCTGGAAATTCAGTGCATTTGCACTGGTTCCTGAAGAAAATATATAAATGATGTCGGCCAATTAAAAAAAGGTCTTGCTTTTCAATCTGAATAATGGTTTCATAAAAAAACATAAAATTATTGAAAACATACATAAGAGAGACACCAACCTGGAATAAACCTGTTTAGGTGGCAATGAAACGACTCCAGGGATGTGGACCCCCTGGCACAGCGGTACCTGGTCAGTACGACGCCCCCCTTGGTGGTGCTTCCAACCTCAGTGTACAGCTGCACCCCTGGCACGTCCTGGATACACTTGACGTGGTGTTTCTGCACACGCCAGATGTGCTCCATGCGCACCTGGTCCAGCAGTGGCACCCCCATGAGGTCTCTACCTCTTGCACCCCCCAGTTCCTGCAGCAGCCGGTCGATGAGGCTGATGGTGGTCTCTTCGCCTGTGTCTTCCTGCGGCAGTAGAGGCTCATCTCCATCTTGGAGATCTTGGTGTCCACCACAAGATCCGTTATGGATGGCACACCCTCCTGCCTGAGCTGCGCTCTCTTTGCCTGCCGCAACAGAGTGAGGTCCCCTACATCCCACTCAAAGATGCAGGCAGACAGAGCCCATAAAGGTGGGGTAGAGTGGGTGAGCGTCGGTAGTGCAGCCAATAGCCATCCTCCTCATAAAGTGCCAGATGGGCAGCCGTATATGGAGGTCTGGACACTCTCCAAACCTGGTCTGCAGCTTGCTCGGCCCCTCGCTTTTGCAGCAGCCACAGTCCACGTACAGCAGCGCTGGGGGTGGAACAGCTGCCTGGCGGTACCGCTCCATCACACCAGACACCATGTGATCCAATCCCGGCCCCTCCTGCACCATCAGGACACTGGTCAGGATCTGTCCAACCTCGTTCCCAAGGGAGGTCACCCAGAGAGCTGTCCCCTTGCCATGGCCAGACAGCTTCTTTGTGATCTAGAATGTGACAAAAGTTAATGTTTATATGAAAGTATATATTACATACATGGTAATGTACACAGAAATGTACAATTACACAGTCAAATGATGTATTACCTTTTTGGTTGAATCCATTTTTAAAATGGAGCCAAACGTGGAGGTGATGCTGGCCTTGATGTGGTCCATGCGGGAGAGGATGTCCCTGCCGCACACGGACAGCAGCCAACGACTGGTGGGAATGTCGATGGGCTCAGGGGGCTCCTGGCAGACCACTGAGAACAGACTGGGTCGATCCACAAAGTCAGCACACTCCCCGAGACAGTGTGCCAACCGGATCAGCCATTCCTCCCCATGGTTCTCCTTGAGCTGCTTCACCAGTCGTGTTGGACTGTTGCCAAGGGTCCTTTCCCGAAGCATCCGAATGACACGAATGTCACAAGCATACCTGACATGCCCATAGTTGGAGTGATTAGTTACATGTTTATTGGAGGGTAATGTCAGTTGTTATAGGCTTCACAATCACCATCTTTTCAAAAATGCATTACTCACTTGCAGGTCAGGATGAGCCGGAACAAATTCTGGTGTGGCAGGTCCAGCTGGTCCCTGACAGTCTGACTGGTCGACAGAGTGGTCAGGAAACACAGAGCACCTGAGTATCTTGTCACCATTAGGTAGTATCTGTCAATGTCAAGGACCTTCCGAGCTCTCCTGTGAATGCCAGCACCCGTCAGCTGCTTCCCACAAGCTGGGCAGAACACCCTCACTCTCCAAAGGCGGTAGGGCATCCACACCATCAGCCGATGGGTGAAGAAGCGGTCGGGTGTTGGCGTTTGATGATATATTAGTGCTGGAACAGGGGGCTCATACCACAGCTTCAAATCTGTCTGCAGTTTGCCAGAGTGAAAGAGGGTGTTGGAAATCCACCTCTGATCTTGAACAGGGATTGACTTGCTCAGCTCACCCGGCAACCAGACAGAAGCTGTAGCCCCAGTAGCAGCTGGATGGATTTCTCCTGCCCCGTCCTGTTTGGAAGACAACAGCAAATAAGAATGTTTTTTTGCATTCAAAAAAGCTACTCTCAAGATGACTTGAAACATAACCAGACAAAAAGGCGACGCTGTACTCACAGTGGCTACTTCCAGGCTGGTGCTAACAGCAGGGCTGGGGGTCCTCACAGAGGTGGTAGACGGGGTCCTCAGTGAGGATGGAGGAGGAGCAGGACTGGGGGTCCTCACAGAGGATGGAGAAGGAGCAGGGCTGGGGGTCCTCACAGAGGATAGAGAAGGAGCAGGGCTGGGGGTCCTCACAGAGGATGGAGAAGGAGCAGGGCTGACGGTCCTCACATAGTGTCAGGTGTGTGTGTGTTCCGCTGTTTTGTTTGGCCCCGCCCCCTCTAGGTGTGTCTCGTCTTGTCTGCTCGTTAGTGGGGTATTTAGTCCATTGGGTTATGTTTGTCCTGTGCCAGTTCGTCCTGTGTTTCTACCGAGCGTTCCTGCGTACCTGTTACCTGTTCTGTTCCTGCCTTGTGCTCAAACTTCCCGTGCTTAGACCTCGATTGGACTGTCCACGACTACTCTACCTGATACCGGATTGTTCCTTCGCCGCCAGCCTGTGTACCGATCACCTGCCTGTTCCCGACTACTCTGCCTAAATAAACCCTATTGTTCTTGGAAGCTACCTGCTGTGTCTGAGTCTGCATCTGGGTCTACCTCTGTGCGTGAGCCGTGACAGTACGAACTGGCCATGACAGACCCAGCAGACACAGAGCAGCTACGCCATGCTGTTCATCTCCAGGGAGCCGCCATCGGAAGACAAGAAGTACTCCTCCAGGAGGTAATGGGAGGAGTTCAGGCCTCTGATCGTCACGACCGGGCACTCAACCGGCTAATAAAACAAGTCCAGGCTTTGACTGCTGGACCGAACCCCGTTTCTCCTCCTGTTGATCCCAGCCCCCCTGCCCACCCGACTGCCCCGGCCTCCAGAGAAGAGAGACAACGCCGGATTACCAGTCGCAGCTGTCTGTACTGTGGCGAACCTGGACATTTCATCTCTACGTGTCCGTTAAAAGGACAGGCCCACCAGTAGGCAAGGGTATACTGGTGGGTCACGTTCAGACACCCTGGTCTCCCTCTGTCCGTGCTCCTCTTCACGCCCTGTTATCCTGGAAGTCCCAATCCCGTTCCGTCAAAGTGGTCATCGACTTAGGGGCTGACGAAAGTTTTATCCACCGGGATCTGGTCGAGCTCCTTGGGATTCCCACGCACCCTCTCTCTACGCCTGTGGTGGCCAGGGCACTGGATGGGCGCTCCATCAGCCGCATCACCCAGATCACTTTTCCGGTGGAGCTACGAGTCTCTGGCAACCACTGTGAGTACCTCCAATTGCTCCCAGTGTTTTCTCCTGATGTGCCTGTTATTCTTGGCTTGTCATGGCTTCAATATCATAATCCGACTATTGACTGGCCCACCGGTTCTATCACTGGTTGGAGCCCTCTGTGTCATGCCAAGTGCCTGAGGTCTGCGCAGCCTGCCCCTGCTGACAGGAACGGTAGTGTACAGGCGATTGCTGACCTCTCTGATGTTCCGAAGGAATATATGGATTTACAGGAGGTGTTCAGCAAATCTCGGGCCTCTTCTCTTCCTCCTCACCGTCCCTATGACTGTGCTATCACCCTGCGTCCTGGAACTTCGCCCCCTAGAGGCCGCCTCTATTCCCTGTCTTCCCCTGAGACCAAGGCTATGGAGTCATACATCACCACTTTCCTTGCCGCAGGTCTCATCCGCCCCTCTTCCTCTCCGGCGGGTGCCGGATTCTTTTTTGTGGAGAAGAAGGAGGGAACCCTTCGCCCCTGTGTTGATTACAGGGGCCTGAACGACATTACGGTGAAGAATCGATATCCACTCCCTCTGGTCTCCTCTGCCTTTGAGCTCCTCCAGGTGGCTGTTGTTTTCACCAAGCTGGATCTGCGAAACGCCTACCACCTGGTGCGCATGAAAGAAGGGGACGAGTGGAAGACCGCGTTCAACACGGCCAGCGGTCACTATGAATACCTGGTCATGCCGTTTGGTCTCACCAATGCCCCTGCTGTGTTTCAGGCTTTGGTGAACGATGTGCTCCGGGACCTGTTGAACCGCTTTGTTTTTGTTTACTTGGACGACATCCTGATTTTTTCGGACTCTGTTTGCAACCATGTCCGCCAGGTTCTCCAGCGCCTCCTTGAAAACCAACTGTTCGTGAAAGCCGAGAAGTGTGAATTCCATCGTTCCACCATCTCCTTTCTGGGTTACATCGTCGAGGCAGGCAACATTCGGATGGACCCCAAGAAGGTCGGTGCAGTGGTGGATTGGCCGCAACCAACATCCAGGGTCGAGCTGCAACGTTTCCTGGGGTTTGCTAACTTCTACCGCAAGTTCATCCGTGGATACAGCTCTGTTGCTGCCCCCCTCACGGCTCTGACCTCCACCAAGGTCCGCTTTGCCTGGACTCCCTGTGCTGATCGTGCCTTTGTTGGGCTGAAGCAGCGTTTTACCTCGGCCCCTATCTTGACTCACCCTGATCCGTCTCTGCAGTTTGTCGTGGAGGTAGACGCCTCGGATGTAGGGGTTGGGGCCGTTCTCTCCCAATGCTCTCCACAGGACCAGAAGTTGCACCCTTGTGCTTTCCTGTCACGTTATCTCAGCATTTCGGAGAGGAACTATGATATCCTCTAGGGCCACAGAGAGCTGCTGGCAGCTCTCTGTGGCCCTAGAGCAGGGTTCTCCAATCCTGGTCCGCGAGGGCTGCTGTCCTGCATGTTTTAGATGTTTCCCTGCTCCAGCACACCTGTTTCAAATTAATGGGTTGTTATCAAGCTCTGTGGAAGCCGGGTAATGACCATTCATTTGAATCAGGTGTGCTGGAGCAGGGAAACATCTAAAACATACAGGACAGCGGCCCTCGAGGACCAGGATTGGAGAACCCTGCCCTAGAGGAATGGAGGCACTGGTTGGAGGGGGCCGAACAACCGTTTCTTGTATGGACGGACCACAAAAACCTAGAGTACCTGCATTCAGCCAAAAGCTTGAACTCCCGCCAGGCACGATGGGCTCTTCTGTTCTCACGGTTCCACTTCACCTTGTCATATCGCCCTGGTTCCAAGAACCTGAAGCCTGACACCCTCTCTTGGATCTACAGTGCTGATCCCTTGGCCTCGGATCCTGACACCATCCTACCAGTCTCATGTCGGGTCAGTGCCATCACGTGGGGTGTGGAAGAGGCTGTGCGGCGGGCTCTGCGCCAACACCCGGACCCAGGAGGCGGTCCGGCGGGTTGCCTGTTTGTCCCAGACCCTCTACGCTCCAAAGTCCTGCAGTGGGGTCATTCTTCAAACTTATCCTGTCATCCTGGTTCCCGCCGTACTCTGGCTTTCATCCGTCGCCGGTTCTGGTGGCCCACTATGGGAGCAGACATCCCGGCCTTCGTAGCTGCCTGTGTGGTGTGCAATCAGAACAAGACACCATGGCAGGCGCCCTCTGGTCTTCTTCAGCCGCTTCCCATACTTCATCGTCCTTGGTCCCATGTTTCCCTGGACTTCGTCACCGGCCTTCCTCCCTCTGACGGCAACATCGTCATCCTCACAGTGGTGGACCGCTTCTCCAAGGCTGCCCATTTCATTCCGCTGCCCAAGCTCCCCTCAGCCAAAGAGACTGCAGAGATCATGGTACAGCATGTTTTTCGGTTACACGGTCTCCCGGTTGACATGGTGTCTGATCGTGGGCCTCAGTTCTCCTCACAGTTCTGGCGGGCCTTCTGTACCCTCATCGGGGCCACCGCTAGTCTGTCATCGGGCTATCACCCGGAGTCCAATGGTCAGTCAGAACGGGCAAACCAGGACCTGGAAACTGTGCTCCGCTGCCTTGTCTCCTCCAACCACAGTACCTGGAGCCGCAACCTGGTGTGGGTGGAGTACGCCCGCAACACCCTTCCTAGTGCTGCCACTGGCTTGTCCCCGTTCGAGTGCTCCCTGGGCTACCAGCCCCCTCTCTTCCCGGACCAGGAGGCTGAGGTTGCTGTTCCATCGGCCCAGCTGTATGTCCGTCGCTGTCGCCGGGCCTGGCGTAGGGCCCGTCAGTCACTCCTCCGGACTTCAGCCAGGTACCGACGGCAAGCTAATCATCGCCGGAAACCGGCTCCCCGCTACCACACTGGGCAGAAGGTTTGGCTCTCCACCCGGGACCTGCCCCTGCGTGTTGAGTCACGGAAGTTGTCTCCCCGTTTCATCGGCCCTTTCCCCATCACCCGGGTCGTCGGGCCCTCGGCAGTCCGCCTCCGCCTTCCATCCACCCTTAGGGTTCACCCCACCTTTCATGTTTCCCGTGTCCGTCCTGTTTCTAATTGTTCTCTGTCTCCTGCTTCTAGGCCTGCCCCTCTCCCTCGTCTGGTCGATGGCCTTCCTGCTTTCACGGTGCGGCGCCTCCTGGGGGTCCGTCCTCGGGGTCGGGGATTCCAGTACCTGGTTGACTGGGAGGGATACGGTCCTGAGGAGAGGAGCTGGATCCCTGCCCGTGACATCCTGGATCCTGCTCTTATTGCAGATTTTCGCCGTCGCCACCCCGGTCAGCCAGGTGCGGCCCCCGGTGGGTTGCCAGGTGGCGCCCGCTAGGGGGGGGGGTTCTGTCACGTCTGTGTGTTCCGCTGGCCCCGCCCCCTCTAGGTGTGTCTCGTCTTGTCTGCTCGTTAGTGGGGTATTTAGTCCGTTGGGTTATGTTTGTCCTGTGCCAGTTCGTCGTGTGTTTCTACCGAGCGTTCCCGCGTACCTGTTACCTGTTCTGTTCCTGCCTTGTGCTCAAACTTCCCGTGCTTAGACCTCGATTGGACTGTCCACGACTACTCTACCTGATACCGGATTGTACCTTCGCCGCCTGCCTGTGCACCGATCACCTGCCTGTTCCCGACTACTCTGCCTAAATAAACCCTATTGTTCTTGGAAGCTACCTGCTGTGTCTGAGTCTGCATCTGGGTCTACCTCTGTGCGTGAGCCTTGACACAGAGGATGGAGAATGGCTGGAGGTCCTCACAGAGGATGGAGAAGGAGCAGGGCTGGAGGTCCTCACAGAGGATGGAGGAGGAGCGGGGCTGGGGGTCTTCCTCGCCAATATTGGGCTTCACTGAGGCAGACTGTGACCCACCAAAGCGTGATTTAGTGAACTGCAAGGAGAAACAGAGTTAATTTTGTTATTCAGCACATACAAAATGATTTATACAAAACATGAATAACTAAGAAAATATTTACCATTGACACACTCAGAGGGGGCCGCAGGAAAGAAGGCTGGGCTGCAGCACCAGTGGGCAAGTCTGAAGCCACAGACTGGTGCCTGAGGTGACTGAGTGGCAGTCTGCTAAAACAACAGCATGTAATGTATCAGCAACAGCATTGTAAGAGACATGAGATGCAAGATAGTCAGATGTATTTTTTTTTTTATACATCACCTTAACAGCATGGAATCCACAATTACAGACCATGGACCCTCCAAATAGGGCGGTCTGTCCACGGGCCTGCATGGGGCATTTCTCAGTCTGAAACAATCAGAATAGTTATTCAGCCAGAGTCACTCAGTGTACAGTCCATTGTCTGATATTATCTGCACCATTGTATTGACCCTTTTTCATCAACTGACCTGCAGTCTAATGACTGTAAGAAGTAATAAGCACATATTTTGCAGTACTTTTCCTTTTGATAGAGGTCATGCCATTTCCGCTGCCTTGGGGCAGGTCTATTGCCTCCTCCAGCAGGCCAAACCCCTGAGCCAGCAAATGCCCTCAGCCTCGCCATCCACTCTCCATCTCCCATGGATTTATGGCTCTTAGGCTTGGTGCTCATCTAAACTAACAGAGACATATTAATAACCGTAGTTACAACTATGTATGGAAGCATGGTGTGCTGAACCAACTTGTGCATACTCATAAGTTCAGTAACATAAGCAAACTAGACTGCTAACGGTTTTTGTTTAGTTTTTAACAGCTTACTGTATCTACAATGATTGACAGCTGTCATTCTTACCAAAGCTTCAGGTAGGATCATTATAAATTCCATTATTCATTGGAGTATACCCACTTTAAATGAATGTAAGTAGCTAAGTGGCTACAGTAAAGGACTAGTTAATATTTACACTAAAACCGTAGAAGTTTAGACTAGGTACTGTAAGCAGACCCCGCAATGTCGACAACTTAATACTGAATGTTGGTTACTGTACTGCACTGTCTGTACTGTAGCTAGCTACCTACTGTACCTCCGCTTGTCAGACGTAGCAAACGTAGAGCTATAGCACGTTAACTAGTTAAATGATGAAGTAACCAATACAACTAACGTTATAATAACACTTACTTGAATTATTGCGAATATATCCTGCCTGTTTCCTCTCACAATTACATTAGTAATTAGCGTTACTGTAGTAGCGATTGCTAATATTAGCTAAGGTGACTAAAGTTTGACATGACACTGGACAACAACATGTTAACGTGACTTTGCCTGACGGATGTAATACAATCTATTCCTATTTAAGTAGAAAATAAAATTAATGGTCACTTACTTTGATGCTTTCTTGTACGTTTGTACTGACAGTAAACAGTATGCTTATACAGTGACAGCCAACTGACTTTTCTTCTGACAGAAAGTTTTCCAACGGACTCACAATGGAAAGAAGCGCTGTGATTGGCTGTATCCATTCTCACTCAAAGACGTGATTGGCCTAAATCCAATCCACATTGGACAGTTAGTATCCTGTCCTATCTCACCATCCTAACTTGGATGGTGAGATTGGAGTTTAGGTAGCCGATCCTGCCCCAGGTAGAGCTACCCTCAAGGCTGAGAGTATGTGGTCAGTTAGTGCATATAAAAAAGAAGCCGTTTCTCCTGTAGCACGCATTGTTCGATTTGGCCAAAGTTTAAACAGCTGTAATTCAATGATCTTTTGACATATCAAGGTGAAATTGTGCATGGTACTTCAGAACGATGTCATCCTGTTTAACTAAACAGATATTCAAATTTAAAACAGGCTCAAAGACTGGCTGGATTCGAACCTACAACCTTATACTTTGCAGGTGACCGTCCCAGACCATTGAGCTATTCTCAGTGTTGAATATTGTCATGTTCAGTTACTGTATAAAAAAGTAAGCTTTTACTCCTATGGCAAGCATTGTCCGATTTGGTCCAAGCTTAAACAGCTGTAATTCAGTCATATTTTCACATATCATGGTGAAACTTTGCAGGGTACTTCAGGGGGGTGTCACCTTAAAGCCTATTAGGTTTGAAAAACCATCATTCAAAATGACATTTGATTTAGTGACACAAACATATTGAGGCAATGTGGACATTTACATAAATACACCCCTTTCAGTAATTTTGTATTTGATTCAGCTGTCTAAAGTAACGTTTTTAAATACATCAATGATACATATCTATACAAAATTCCAAGTCAATTAGATCTTTGGTTCAAGAGAAGAGGAATTTTGAAGGTTTTCCCAAATTATCACTGTACAGGAAAATCCATCAAGGTTGAACTTTATGGGTCTTTGAGGCTTTGTTGTTCCTCGTGAAAAATGAGGCATGCACACCAAGTTTCAGAAGAATTGGAGCAATGGGGTGGAAATGCCATCACTTTGAAAAGTGGACATTTGGGCATGGCCTGTGGCGCCCCCTATGGTCTGATGTGGGCCAGTCTGTGTTTGGGCGGTATTTGTGGCATGTTGTATCAATATGCCAAATTTCAAAACTTTTTACCAATGTGTTCATGAGATAAATTACAATAATAATAATAATACTAACAAAAACAATAGGTTTCCTCCTACCGGAGGAACCCTAAATATAGCTGCAAGCAGCGATGCGGGTTCCTCCGCAAAATGGAAAAATATAAAAATGTACATTGTAGAAGATCAAGAGTTGGACAACAAGAGAGCAAAATTACTTCATGTGGACCAACGACAACAGGCTGAATGGAGATTCAAACTCAAGAGCATGAGGTTGCAAGTCAGCCTCTCTGCTACACATCAACTGTTGAGAGTATGAATAGCCATATTGTCTTGTACTTTTCCTATAGAAATGGGACAAAGGTATGACTGGGTTGCTGCTGTAAAGAATAGCTTACTCGTAGTGCTTTAAAAAGGTTGTTTGGGGTGCCATAACTTGTCATGGAAGGGAATTTCAAATCATGCCTTAGGTTTACTTTACATGCTTAGGTTACTGAAATGAATTTGCGCAACAGGCAAGGGATCCACCTGAACAATCAATATACTTAATTCGAGCTAACTCGATTGTGAATCTGACACTACCATGCGTAGACTACAAGTAGCTAGCTACTGTGGTGAACCTGGCTTGTTTTGCAGTGGTTTACACAGTCTTGCTAAACAGATGATCGGAGTGTTGTGATGGGCTCAAATAAACACTCATTGCTATGTTTTACAATCGGAGGATTGAACAGAAGACTAAAAACCCTAATGTCAGAATAAAATAAAACTATGCCTCTGACTGGTATTGAACCTACAACCCTATGTTCACCAGCTCAACATCTCATCCAATTGAGCCATTCCCAGATCTGGACTTTGGCACATTCAGTAACTGCAGAAAAAAGTAAGCTGTTTCTCCTGTGGTAAGCGTTGTTAGATTCAGCCAAAGTGGAAACTGCTCTAATTCAAACATATTTTGACATACCAAGGAAATTGTTTAGGGTACTTAAGAGTGATGTCACCTTGAACCCTATTAGGTTTGAAAAACCATCAGTCAAAATGATATTTGATTTATTGACACAAAGAAATTGAGGCAATGTGGACATTTACATAAATACATCTCTTTCAGCCATTTTGTATTTGATTCAACTGTCTTAAGTAACGTTTTTAAATACATCAATGATACAAATGATACAACAGGTCACTCACTACTCCCAGACGGCTAGTGGCCCACGTATGCCCATAGGTGGTGCTATAAGCAACGTTCAAAGTCTATGTGAATTCCCCAGCGCCCCATTACTCCAAAATTGCCTGAAAATTGGTAGACATGCCTTATTTCTCATTCTTAAAAAGCCTCAAGGACCCATAAGGTCCGCCATGATCGATTTTCCTGTACAGCGACATTTAGTAAAAACCTTCCAAATCTATCTCCTCTTAAACAAAGGTAAATTGACTTGAAATTTTGTACAGATAAAACATTAGTAACATAGCAGTAAATTGGAAAAATTTGGGTCGAGGACTTTTTGAGCTATTGAGCCATTTAGCGGAGAAGAGGAAAAATAATAATAATAGGAATATTAACAAAAACAATAGGTTTCCTCCTACCGGAGGAACCCTAATAATAACAACAATTACAATAGGGTTCCTCCTGACGGAGGAATCCTAATTATAGATGTATACACACCCAAGAACATAACATGTTCTGTGCAATAAGTGGATAAGGAATGAACTATGGTACACACATAATGAAAATAAAACAGTTTAAGTTCTGCTCAGTGACAAGCTATAGGGGTACTGCAATGCATGCATTTACTAGCAACACAATATTCGTGCTATGACTGTTGACAGCAGAGCCTGATTTACAATGTGTAATTTCATGTAGGTTTTCATGCATTCATTGGCAACTCTGGCGTCTTTGGTTACTATTATTCTATGGGTGGTGCCAAATTGGAAGGACATCCAAATGTTGTGCTTCCTAAAGGCAGTTCACGCAAGTAGATAATCTTATAATGGTATGTTTGAAGATATCTTAGGACTGTTACTGTATACAGTACCTTTGTGTTGTATATTCTTGTGTCCCAGCCCAGATTTTTTTAAATGTGTAGATACACATTACATTTCCACCCAACAGGCTTTAGGGATATCCCTAAAGCCTGTTGGGTGGAAATGTAATGTTTCTAAAAAATAATCTGACAAATATCAGGAATTAAATGCTTATGCGATCAAATCCAACTGCTTAGGACTTCAATTAACAACAGAAAAAGGGCTGGTACTGCTTTTAGTGACAGACATTTGGTTTAGGCTTTAGCAACACTGACAAAGCAAAACCTTTGAAACCATGCTGAGTTCAAGCTTTTGCCTTAGTCAACACCTTAAATATTTAACCTTTATGAACTATAAGAAACAAACCTCTGTAGGTGTAGTAAGCTATTACATTTGTTTAATTGCCTAAATCACTGATGGTATTCTGGTATTCTATGATGGAATTATGGAGATAATCTTTTGGTATTGTATTCAAAAGCTGATTTCACCCAGTATTAAATGTAACTAGTCTTAACATGCATGCAAAGGGCCACAACCCTAGCAGTATAGTTCACCACCATAAACTCTTCACCCCTTATGTAACTACAAATACACTTAATCACAGTGGTCAAATTGGCACTTTTAGACTGAAATTCCTACCAGTCCACCTCTACCTAAACCTTTGCCCACTTTACGTAATTACGCAGGTTTCTGACTGTAACAACTGCTGCAGCATTTGAACAAGAACATCTTCCTAGACTGCAAGCTGCAAAATCCCACTGTGGCACTTTAGGGTGAAAGAGTGAATTTATTTGACCAAGAATGCAACATAATGAATTCTGTCCTGTTCTTATAGCTACCACAGATAAATATCCTGAGGCCATATTTGATTAGTGAATTTTCATAAATGATGGCCTAAGCAGTTTTGTCGAGTCTGGTGAGATGAGTACGCTGAACTGTGCTGTGAGACAATTCCTGCTCCATTGGATGCCCAAAATGCTGCATAGTGCATATTATAAAGTATGTTTGGATCCTGATGAGCATGGTGTAAACAATGAGTGAACATGGTGTAAACATGGTGTGAACCTGGTGTCAGCCATGGTGTGAACATGGTGCGAACATGGTGCGAAAAATCCAATATAGGCATTCTCGAGGTAGAGGCTGTTAATTGGGCAGATGTCTATGTCTAAAAGCTCACACACAGTGGCTGCAGTGTACTAGTTAGATCCTTTTGTACACGGTTTATATTTTAGAGGGTGGAGGTTGTTGTGGAAAATATATGGTCATTTAATATCCCTCAAACACCCACAGGGGTGTGTAAGAGCATTCTTTCTGTCTCCTGGGTGACTAACCGTGAGCTCAGTGTTCATCACCTCCAAGTCCTTGCTTATAAGAAATCCGCAATCCACGAGCCTCGCTCCTCTCTGCTTCTCCCCCACCTTCTGTTTCTCTCTCTCCCCTCCCCTTCTCTTTCTCTCTAATTCGATGTGCTGCCTCCCTAGTGAGTGCTCGGTGTCTGGTGCCTCATGCTTGCCTCCTTTCAGCACTGTAGCTAATTTGACGGACTTTCTTCGCCACAGCTCTGCTCTCCCCTCGCCCTCCTGCTATGTTTCTTGGCCAAACAAATGCACACTACAGGTGGCATCTCTCCGGGCAGGAGCGACAGGTGAGATGACAGCACGGCACTCCTCATCATCCTCGGCTAGCACACTGGAACAGGACCAATAGGGGGTGACATATAGAGCTCACAGCCCACAGATGGAGTAAGGTGCAGGGACGAGTCCCTCGTCATTGTCAACCATGATCTGATTGGTTGACAGATCCGACAGGCTGTCTGGTTGCTGGTAGATGGCATTGGTTTTTGGAGGGCTCAAAGAAACTGTAAATTGCTAGGAATAGGATAGGAAGGTGAATACCTGTGATATCTTGTCCAGACAAATATTGCTGTTCTTGGCAAGATACTTGGTCATACTGGCTACAGACCCCAGCTTCAGCACATGCTGTTGGTCCTGATAAGCAGTATGTGAACATGTTACAAAAAGAGACTCCACAGAGGGAAATATTGCTGTCTGCATGTTCCCTATACCAGAGCAGCACAAGCTGATATCACCACTTTGGTACATTTAGCAATTTTTTTAGCCATTTAGCAGACACTCTTATCCAGAGCAACTTACGGTAAGTACAGAGACATTCCCCCCAAGGCAAGTAGGGTGAAGTGCCTTGCCCAAGGACACAACGTCATTTTGGCACTGCTGGGAATCAAACCAACAACCTTCTAATTAATAGCCCGACTCCCTAACCGCTCAGCCATCTGACTCCCTGGTAAAGATAAACCTAAAATAAATTGCTTAAATGTGAAGAGCTTTACGAGCCTATTTAATCTTCCTGTTTGTATTCATATTCGTCAAGCAGATCAGCCTAACTGCCATTCGAAGTTGGAACTCACTTGCAGACAGACAAGCAACTCAAAGGCATGTTTGCATATGGGCAAGAAAGAGCAACCAACCAAAAAAGAAACAGTGATTCATTTTCTGTCTGTAGTACCTGGCATTTCCAAAACAAAGTGCTCATCAATAAATCCCATTCTTGAAGCTGATTTTATAGACAATTATTTTTAAGTGGAGCCTTTCTTCTTAGCATTTGGAAGATGTCTTTAAATATTTATCAGACAGAGAGTGCAGTAATCGCTAAGAGCTGTGTGCTTGATGGGTGGAGAGGAAAAAGAAAGGGTCCAAGTGTGGGACCCTTGGGAACACCCCGAACGTGATGCCCCCCACAAATATGAAATTACCTTATATGTCTGACTCAGTGGGGCCCAGTAATGAGGACAGACGTAGTCAAACCTCTTGGGTGTCTCTCAAGCTCCTCGGCATGCGTAAATCACAGCTGCGAGAGACGTCTGAAGCAAAGCCCTCCCACACGGACCACAGAAGGCAGGTTGGTAGCTGAGAACTGGTGCTGATTTGCATAGATTACCTGTCAGAAATTGTGTGTGGGAGTTTTGAGATCAGAAAGACAAACAAACTTCGAAGTCACACCAAAAAACACTTTTCATGCATTGCAGATTGTAGAGTGTGATAAGTGTGATGTAAAAGTAAAAAGAAATATGTAAATTCTAAATTGTTATATTGTGTAATTCAGTTGTAATTAGTGTGTGATTGATGTAAACAACTTGAGTCTGGCAAGCAAGAATATGCTCCCATCCCATATTTTCCCATCACCTTGCTTCCATTTAGTTCCTTGACAAACAGCCTGTTTCCCACAGGAATGATTAAATGTTTTCTACGCCACCCACAGATGTTCTGCCCCCTGTCACTGTCCCCCAGGCCACCCCTAAAGGCCTCTTGCCTTGCCTTGATGTCACCTGCCTCCCCTCCTAAATACACCTTTAATTACCTTTTAATAGATTATTAACCATCTCATAAATCAATCAGTAGGTGTGATTGGTGAGTCCCAGCGTATGGAAGGCGAGGCATTACTTCCTCTCTCACACACGGACTCTTCTTCCAAGGAGGTGTAGGAGCAGTTAAAAACTGATTCCAGACAGTAAAAAAAGAAAGACATTGAAATATTGATGAGGAGGAGGACATTGCTGGAGGACATGCATATGGAACAAGTGGAGTGTGTGTGTATGTGTTTGAATGATGGAATAATAGAGAGAGAGGGATTTGGTTTACAGGCATGTTTCTTCATGTTTTGCTGTGTAGAGGATGCACTTTGTTTTGTTTGACAGAGTTCCACTCTGGAGACATTTCATAACTAATTCCTCCATAGAGTGGAGCCTACTCTCTCTATCTTAAAGTGTTCAGCAATATTCACTTATAGTATGTTGTCCTTTGTATTAGTATCAAGAATACTTTACTTTGTGGGATGAGGGGAGAGTGGTGTGTCTGTGTGTGACTGTGTGTTCATGCATGTGATTATCGTATTTCTTCGATCACAATGATACACAATGATAATATTTGGTGCAGCGTTTACTCGAGGGCGGCATTTATTCGAGGGCGGCGTTTAATCAGGGCCGGATTAACAAATTCTGGGCCCCTGGGCACGAAGGCATCATGGGCCCGTCCCACCCCTTCTATCAATTCAACCACAGCTAGTTATATATGTAAAACTATGTCAGTTACAAATTTTAATTAATTGTTCAGTAGGCTACAGCAGCCAATGAAAAATGAACAGCACACAATCTATAAATGTAATTAAATCATACATACCAGCAGCGAGCATAATAGCATGTAATAAATAAAGATGCCTCTTATGGGCTCGAAATTAAGGCATGTCTGCTTGCCCAGGACAAGTGGATTTTTTTGTAGGGCAAATGGAAGAGGAATTTACTTGCTTTATTTACTCTTTTTATATGGCTCTTACCTAACCTAGCTTTTCAGGAAGTGTCCATGTGGTGCCGACATGCTGAAAAAAGTTACAAGGGAAAACCCAACTTTTTTCTCAATGGAACGTTCAGATTCCAATGCATTCCTATGTGATTTTCATCAAAATGACTTCATCTTGATTTTTCTCAAAATGTATATGTTTTTAAATTGACTAAACATACCGTATTTCTTCGAATAAACACTGCAGCGTTTATTACGAGGGCGGCGTTTATTTGAGGGCGGTGTTTAATTAGTAAGAGAGATTTCGAGAATTGCAGCTGCAGTGCGGCCATAGTCAAACAAAGAATAGACAAGGAGGTCAAACACACAGCCTAGTATAAGTTCCCTCCGGTAGGAGGGAACCAATTGTTTTTGTTAGTATTCTTATTATTAGGGTTCCTCCGGTAGGAGGGAACCTATTGTTTTTGTTAGTATTCTTATTATTATTAGGGTTCCTCCGGTAGGAGGGAACCTATTATTTTTGTTAGTATTCTTATTAGGGTTCCTCCGGTAGGAGGGAACCTATTGTTATTGTTGGTATTCTTATTCTTATTATTAGGGTTCCTCCGGTAGGAGGGAACCTATTGTTATTGTTGGTATTCTTATTCTTATTATTAGGGTTCCTCCGGTAGGAGGGAACCTATTGTTATTGTTGGTATTCTTATTATTAGGGTTCCTCCGGTAGGAGGGAACCTATTGTTATTGTTGGTATTCTTATTATTGGGTGTGCTCAAGCCTTCGGCGAGAGCACAACCTTTGTTCTCTCACATATATATAATTTATTTTTATTTTTTATTATTGTTTATTTTCGCCCCCCTAAGGATCAGTCAATATTTGGACTACATAGACAACCTAAGTGTCAAAAGTTTCGTATTGGTAGCGATTGCGTTGGTTGTATTTTTATTTACGTTCCGTTGCATGGTTTAAGTAGAAATTGCGTTTTTGTGGTGAAAAGTGAAGCTAACGGTGGTTAATTTGCTAGCCACAGTCACTGACGTTACTAACGTCACTAACATCACGAAAACACGCGTGACTACCTGTAGCAGAACATTCATTTCGCATCTGTTAACTTGGGGGATAGCTAGGCTAACTATAGCTTTACTGCAAGGCAGCTGCAGAAACGCCACAAGCAAAGAGGCCAGGGTGATAACTATTTACTCATTTTACTTTGTGATGTGAAACACAATTGTGAAATGTAATGTACAATATTAGCTGATATTATTAAGGAAGTAGGCCCACATCTACTTTCGGAAACGGTAGTCTACTATTTCACTGAAGCATTAGCATCATGACATTAGCCTCTGTTGCCTGGGCAACACATACTACAGTGGTCTATGATGCATCTGTTTTCAATCGTTAAAATAAACATTCCGCACAAATACATTTTCGTTGTAGGATTTATTATGACATTACATTACAAGTAAACGATTTGTGGGTGAAATTATCATTACCTGTGGTTTCAAACCAGTGTTGCTCACTGCAACGCTGTAGCCTACGCGAGACACTACAAAAAGATCTACACAGCTGTTTAGGA
The DNA here is from genome assembly GCA_023658055.1 of Thaleichthys pacificus. Lineage (NCBI taxonomy): Eukaryota > Metazoa > Chordata > Actinopteri > Osmeriformes > Osmeridae > Thaleichthys > Thaleichthys pacificus. The sequence goes on from CM042858.1 coordinate 2,419,431, forward strand.
AGTCAAACGGCGACAGAACATGTTCGGCACTCCCCTTACTTAAATCAAAAGTCTATCTAACTACTAACCTGAACTTCATTGCCACAGCCTAAACTTTGTCAATCTGTTCATGAAAATAATTAATTTCAGCCTAAACCGTACAACGGAACGTTACATCCAATTCAACCAACGCAATCGCTACAAAGACGAACACAGCAGTAGTCTACTGTAGGCTACTGTACTGTAGTAGTACAATTTACTGGGGCAGCTTCTCCACACAGGGCTATATCGCACTTTGCGTTGTTACTGACAATGATCGCTACCAGTGAGCTTTTTATGAAAGCGATTTTTCACTAAATAAATGTCAAGCTTATTTACGTTTTTGGGGGCATATTTTCAGTTAGCAGATGGTATTGTTTGAATCGCGATTCCATCTTCCACTGCTGGTAACGTCGTAGAATAATCTTCAAAGGGGGTTCTTTATTAATGAATGAATGCAATATGAGTAGGCTAAATGCCTGAAAATATCATGAGAAGGGAAAAACTTAAAAGGACGTTTAAGTCATAGAGATTAGGTAAATGTTTACACCGGTCTGACAAATGTATTAGTTTTGATTCAACTATGAGGCTCTTGCAGGGGAAATGAGAAGACATCTATTCTACACTTCACTCGTATTTTGAGTTGTAAATGAGCAGCAAAAAAAAAATGCTTTTAAATCTATGTAATCTTTATAAATAATAAGTATGCATTTTTATATAAAATATACAGAAATATCAGTTGTAAAAATGTCATTAAAAAACGGACCCCCCTGTGCAACCGACGCAAGCAAGCACACCCTACAATTTCCCCAGAAATTGTACCCTCTCTAGTTATTAGGATTCCTCCGTCAGGAGGAAACCTATTGGAATTGTTGGTATTATTATTATTATTATTATTATTATTATTATTCTTGTAATTTATCTCATGAACACATTGGTAAAAAGTTTTGAAATTTGGCATATTGATACAACATGCCACAAATACCGCCCAAACACAGACTGGCCCACATCAGACAATAGGGGGCGCCACAGGCCACGCCCAAATGTCCACTTTTCAAAGTGATGGCATTTCCACCCCATTGCTCCAATCCTTCTGAAACTTGTTGTGCATGCCTCATTTTTCACGAGGAACAAAAAAGCCTCAAGGACCCATAAGGTACACCATGATGGATTTTCCTGTACAGTGATAATTTGGGAAAACCTTCAAAATCCCTCTTCTCTTAAACCAAAATTCAAATTGACTTGGAATTTTGTACAGATATGTATCATTGATGTATTTAAAAACGTTACTTAAGACAGTTGAATCAAAAACAAAATGGCTGAAAGGGGTGTATTTATGTAAATGTCCACATTGCCTCAATATGTTTGTGTCACTAAATCAAATGTCATTTTGAATGATGGTTTTTCAAAACTAATAGGCTTTAAGGTGACACCCCCTGAAGTACCCTGCAAAGTTTCACCTTGATATGTGAAAATATGACTTAATTACAGCTGTTTGAGCTTGGACCAAATCTGACAATGCTTGCCTTATTTTATTATCGAGTTACTGAACATGGCAAAGTCCAGATCTGAGAATGGCTCAATTGGATGAGATGTTGTGCTGGTAAACGTAGGGTTGTAGGTTCAAAACCAGTCAAAGGCAAAAAAAAAATTTTTTTTGGACAGAACGGTTTCTAGTCTTCCGGTCTATCCTCCGGTTGTAAAACATAGCAATGAGTGTTTATTTGAGCCCATAACAACACTCCGATCATCTGTTTAGCGAGACTGTGTAAACCACTGCAAAACAACACAGGTTTACCACAGTAGCTAGCTACTTGGAGTCTATGCATGGTAGTGTCAGATTCACAACTGAGTTAGCTTTAATGAAGTATATTGATTGTTCAGGTGGATTCCTTGCCTGTTGCACAAATTCATTTCAGTAACCTAAACCAGGACAAATCGCCACTAATGCTAGGCATGATTTGAAATTCCCTTCCATGACAAGTTATGGCACCCCAAACAACCTTTTTAAAGCACTACGAGTAAGCTATTATTTACAGCAGCAACCCAGTCATCCCGTTGTCCCAAATATAACTAAATTACAGCTGTTTGAACTTTAACCAAATCTGACAATGCTTGCCATTGGAGAAACGTCTCATTTTGTTATCCAGTTACTGAACATTGGGAAGTCAAGATCTGAGAATGGCTCAATTGGATAATATGTTGTGCTGGTAAACGAGGGGTTGTAGGTTCAAAACCAGTCAACGGCAATTTTTTTATTTTTTCTGACAGAACGGTTTCTAGTCTTCCGGTCAATCCTCTGGTTGTAAAACATAGCATAGTGTTTATTTGAGCCCATTACAACACTCCAATCATCTGTTTAGTCAGACTGTAAACCACTGCAAAACAAGCCAGGTTCACCACCGTAGCTAGCTACTTGTAGTCTACGTAGGCATAGTGTCATATTTACCAAGTTAGCTCGAATGAAGTATATTGACTGTTCAGGTGGATCCCTTGCCTGCCGCAAATTCATTTAAGTTACCTAAGCCAGAACACATCGCCACTGACGCTAGGATTGGAAATTCCCTTCCAAACAACTTTTTTAAAGCACTACGAGTAAGCTATTCTTTACAGCAGCAACCCAGTCATCCCGTTGTCCCGTTTTTATGTCCCATATATAAATAGGACTAAATTACAACAGTTTTAAACCACCTCCCGGAAATGAGTCTGCAGGTTGGCATGTCTGTGAATGGCTTAGTAGGATGAGACGCAGGGCTGCTATGTGAAGGGTTGTGGGTTCTAATATAGTCAGAGCCCTAAACCTTTTCTTTTTTTTCTGACAGAAATTAGTTTCAAGTCTTTTGGTTAATCCCAGTGTAACTATCTGTCAATTTTACAACATTTTGCCATCTTGAAGGAGGAATCCGCCATTGCTGCTTGCAGCTATATTTATTATTTTTCTTCTCCTTGCACCTCAATATCTCAAAAAGTCCCTTGTCATAAATTTTCTAATTTGGCACATTGATACTACATCCAAGTGGGTACCCCCACACCAAATATGAGCCACATCAGACCATAGGGGGCGCCACAGGCCACGCCCAAAAGTCAAATTTTCAAAGTGATGGCATTCCCACCCCATTGCTCCAATTCTTCTGAATCTTGGTGTGCATGCCTCATTTTTCATGAGGAACAAAAAAGCCTCAAGGACCCATAAGGTCCGCCATGATGGATTTTCCTGTACAGTGATAATTTTGGAAAACCTTAAAAATTCCTCTTCTCTTGAACCAAAGATCTAATTGACTTGAGATTTTGTACAGATATGTATCATTGACGTATTTAAAAATGTTACTTAAGACAATTGAATCAAATACAAAATGGCTGAAAGGGGTGTATTTATGTAAATGTACACATTGCCTCAATATGTTTGTGTCACTAAATCAAATGTATTTTTGAACGATGGTTCAAACTTAATAGGCTTTAAGGTGACATGCCCCTGAAGTACCATGCAAAGTTTCACCTTGATATGTCGTAATATGACTGAATTACAGCTGTTTGAACTTCGACCAAATCTGACAATGCTCGCCATTGGAGAAACAGCTTTTTTTATTATCCAGTTTTGTGCAATCCATGTCTGGGAATGGCTCAATTGGCTGAGATGTTGTGCTGGTAAGCAAAGGGTTGTAGGTTCAAAACCAGTCAGAGGTATAGTTTTTAATTTTTTATTCTGACAAAACGGTTTCTAGTCTTCCGATCAATCCTCCGGTTGTAAAAACATAGCAATGCGTGTTTATTTGAGCCCATCACAACACTCTGATCATCTGTTTAGTGAGACTGTGTATACCACTGCAAAACAAGCCAGGTTCACCACAGTAGCTAGCTACTTGTAGTCTATGCATGGTAGTGTCAGATTCACAACCGAGTTATCTCTATTGAAGTAAATTGATTGTTCAGGTGGATCCCTTGCCTGTTGCGCAAATTAATTTCAGTACCCTAAGCCAGGACACATCGCTACTGATGTTAGGCATGATTTGAAATTCCCTTCCATGACAAGTTATGGCACCCCAAACAACCTTTTTAAAGCACTACGAGTAAGCTATTCTTTACAGCAGCAACCCAGTTGTCCCGTTGTTATGTCCCATATATAAATAGAACTAATCTACAGCTGTTTGAACTTTAACCAAATCTGATAATGCTTGCCATTGAAGAAACGTCTTATTTTCTGATACAAAAAACTGAACGATTCATTGTCTAAGTCTGTGAATGGCTTAGTAAGATGAGATGCAGTACTGATGTGTGAAGGGTGGGGGGTTCTGATCCAGAGGTATAAACTATTCTTTTTTTTTTTTTATGACAGAAATTACAGTTTCAAGTTTTCTGGTTAATCCCAGTGTAACTATCTTTTATTTTTTACAACATTTTGCCATTTTGTAGGAGGAATCCGCCATTGCTGCTTGCAGCTATATTTAACCTTGTGTTCATAGTGCAAACAATGTATGTGCACGTCAGTGTGTGTGTGTATAATATCTCCTATCTCATTTTCCACCAACCTGGGAAGTGGAAGACAGATGTAGAAATGGAGATGTCAGGAATGAGGGCTTTCCACCCTGTTAGTATAATCGCCCAGGCAGGCAGGCATTCAGGCATGCCTGGTGAAAGGCAAGCTCCACCTGGGTTGTTGGGAAGCTGATTACATGGAGCCCTGCTTGGGCTCAGGTCTATTGGCTGATGGAGTTTCTGTGTGTGTGTGTGTGCATTCAAGCCTTTCACAGTATGTGTGTGTCAAGTGTTTCTGTGTGTACATGCATAATGACAAGGCAGCACATTTAGCACATTCTATCCTCTCCTGAAAAATGGTGGTATTAGAAAATAGTACTATGATCAATGACTGCAATTATGTAGGGAATGAAAATGCACTTCATGAAATCAGCCATCACTTTGTCTCTTACCCATCTCTCCTGTCTGCTCCGGGTATAATTTGAAAGGCCCTTTGAACGTAAAGTGCAGCAGTTACACCATCATCAAACTTCAATTTGGTGTTAATGTTAGAACCAATTAATACTCAAAGATGTGGTGGGAAGAATGAGCCATTAAGATGTAAACATTGTCTACTCTGTATGTATTTGGCCAATAATGTTGTGGAGCAAGCGCTTATCAGGGACGTTTTGTAAATAATATTCTAATCTCTGTCTGCCAAACTCTTTCTCTCTCTGTGTCCTTGGACTTGATCAACTCCAGTTTAATGATTCATTTGGCAATAAAAAACAAATCTAAAACAACAGACAATTTGAACCCAGGACCTCTTGATCAGCAGTTAAATGCTCCATCCCTGAGCCATACCCCCTCCCTAAATGCTGTAATGTATACTGATATCCATACCTTTCTATCACCTCACACATCTCAGAATTACTGAGCAAAAATCCTACAACACACAAAGTAACTTTAGACGCAATCCTCATATGCTGCTATATCCAGACCATGTACCATGAGTTGGAGACGGGGGACGGGGGCACACGTCTTCTTACTAATGAAACCACTTCTTGTATATACTACTGTACAGTCCCTGAATCACAAAAGACGCAGAAGTGACACTCCTTTTCCTTCACTCTCTTCCTCCCTCACAGACAGGCCAACACACGCACACACACACACACGCTCCATCTTTCTGCATACAAAAGCTTCCTCTCTCCCTGCACTCTTCACATCCCCTCATCATTCAGCCTCTCTCCCACGGGAGAGCTATGCACTTTCCAGGAGAGGCACCTCATTATTAAAACCAGCACTACTTAGAGCTTGTGGGAAGCGATGGACAACATGCATGCATTTACCACAGGTCACTGAAGTCCATAAAAACTGGAGAAGAGCACAACTAGACGCAGTCGTAAAATGTTATGGACACATTTGAAAAATTGCCTCTTGCATAGGGAGTAAATATTATAAGAAGGCTTTGCACAGGCACGAATTTGAGAGTGAGAAAGGAAGGGAGGGACGGCAAGGTATAAAATATACCTTTAAAGATCCCATCTTGTTATCAGCTGTCTTATAATTTAATTGAGGCTCGTTTTCTCTCCCGCTGTCTTTGATGACTGCTTGTAAAAAGGAAGTGCAGAATAAACAGAATAAGAGTTCAACAGTGCAATAAGAGTCCCATACTTGAACACTCTGTGTCTCAAAGTCACTAGACATTCATGAACAGCCAGAGGATTTGGGATTGTTGCTCAGTCTCCTAGAATGGACAACTAAGCTGCCAAGTAACACGTGTCAGTCCTTCTCAAACAAGTCAGTGTTCCTAATTCCCGATAGAGGGACAAGTTCATAAAAACTGGAGATACAATTGCACCACAGTATTTTGAGATGGGTTTCCAAAGCAAAAGGATTTATCTGAAAAAAGACAACAGCTGGTCCTTCAACCAGATGTGTGAGTAGATAGTGGAGTGTTATACGTTTATGACCATCTATAGGAGACCCTGTGAATGAACTGCTGACTGACTTCCTGAAAGAAACAAGGAAATTTAAGCAAGTGCTAATGGGGATTTAAATAAACAATAACAAAATAACAAAAAAAAAACATTGTTTTGAGACAATTTTGGTTAGCTGTGTTTAACAATAAATCTAACCCAGTCAAAACATTTCTCTCTTTATCTCTTTATCTCACTCACTCACACACAAAGCTGCGACAATTTTTGTGCTGCACAGAGGTTCCTTTCATTACATACAGACTGTGACACTGGGTAGAATATTACAGTAGCATGCTAGCAGTAACCTTTGATTAGTCTGTTAGTGATACAACCAGGAAGACAGTCCTTGGTCTAGCTAAGTACAGTATATGATGTTCAGAAATGTGAGATTGCTGCTTTGATGAAGGATGCCGGCAATATATCTGTTCAGTTATTTCTGAGGTCTTGTCAATAGCTACAGGGTTTTTATTTAAGATGAGATTGGACACTACCTAATACGGTCACAAACAAGGAGTGAAGTAAAATGTCTTACATTGTACACAGCAGGGCAGAACTTAACCAACAGTTTTCGTTGGAACTCATGTCCTCCTTAAGCTGAAGACTCAACTTTTGAGCGATCAGGATGCGAACCTTTTCAACAGTATAAGTGGTTTGAGATTTCAAATAACCCAGCAATTTCTGAACAGACACACATTTAAACTGCACTGTCAAATACCGTATTTTTCGGAAAATAAGCCGCATTTTCTCTAAACCGCACCCCACCAGAATGGCAGCTATGAGTATTAAACCGCACGGGAATCTATTCTGCACTTGATACGGGAACAATGATACCAAGCATGTGGGTGTCAGATGGCTGAGCGGTTAGGGAGTCGGGCTATTAATCAGAAGTTTGTTGGTTCGATTCCTGGCCATGCCAAATTATGTTGTGTCCTTGGGCAAGGCACTTCACCCTACTTGCCTCAGGGAGAATGTCCCTGTACTTACTGTAAGTCGCTCTGGATAAGAGTGTCTGCTAAATGACTAAATGTAAGCAATGCATGAGTAGCCTATAGGTGAACTTACAGCATGCTGTTGTGTAACACACTTAAAAAATGAAAGTAAGTGCGTAACGTATGTTTTCTATTGCCCGGGAATTAACCAATATTTATCTTTAGACGCATGAGTTCTAAATATTTCTGACGGTCCCCAAAGCGTAAGTTATTTTTCAGAAACGGTAGCTAGCTAGCTTTAGTTAGCTTCTGGGCTAAGTTAGCTAGCATATTACTCGTAGCAATGCTACTACAATGCTAGTGTTACTTGTTAGCCTTCTCATTAGCACATTTTGAAGCCATAATAAAGCGTTTGTGGCATAGTTTTTGTCCATCGGAAAATATTCAGTTGGAATGTTCGAAGTCGCATGTACTCCATAAGGGGTTAAATAGCATTCACAAGTGTTTCTACTGTTGTTTTGTTATAAAAACGTGCTACAAGCCGTATCGAAATATAAGCCTCACCCCAACAAGAACAATTTAAAATCGGGGTATAAACCGCGGCTTTATTTCCGAAAAATACGGTATGTATTAAACTCCCATGATGGCTTAGTGGTGAACTGAGTAGAATATCAATGTCTAGTATACAGTGCTGTGGCAACATTGCACTTGTCCCACAGTATCTCTTCTCTGCCTACACTGAAGAAAAGCAAAACAAAACTAATGAATATTGAACTCCTCTGTTTAGGAAAACAACAGGTAGACTCAGTAATATCTTGTGTTTATTACATTCAGAGCAGGAGGATGATGAGAGCTAGTAAATATATAGCAATATAGAACAAGGTATTGACTTTACTCTGCAGGTGCTTTGCTCATCTAGAGGGCAAGGTTATTTGAGTCGTGTTCAAATAGCGACCGCTAGAACAAGGTTCTCTCTCTTCTGGTCGCCATGGGGGGTAGGAGGAGTGTGTGTGTGGGGGGATAGAGTGAGAGTGATTAAGTAATATACTGTATGTATATGTGTGTTTGTGAAAAAAGTGAAATAGAGGGAAAGGCGGTGAAAAAATTAGGAGAGACAGAGAGAGAGAAGGTAATAAAAGCAAATGAGAACATGTTTTGCATGCATGACCACAAAATAGACAGAGAAAGAGATAAACAGAAAGATGGAGAGAGCTAAAATACCAACCTTTGTCTAGACTATTATAGAAACCATCACACATTGAGACAGAGCTGTGGATGAATGGAAGGAGGAGGGTCAGAAATGGATGTAAAGCCATGAAGATCCACCTAAACCCTATTGGAAACCTAATACACCTAAACACCAAAGTGCCGTAACACATTTACATTTAGTCATTTAGCAGACGCTCTTATCCAGAGCGACGTACAGTAAGTACAGGGACATTCCCCCCGAAGCAAGTAGGGTGAAGTGCCTTGCCCAAGGACACAACGTCATTTGGCACGGCTGGGAATCGAAATGGCAACCTTCAGATTACTAGCCCGACTCCCCCACCGCTCAGCCATCTGACTCCCAAAACACCCAAAAGCAAATGGTATGCTAAGTGAATATCTACAATGTTGTTGCCATCATGACTTCTACAGACCCCTGGTTGAGCTTAGTGTGAGGAAACAGTCCCAGCCAACCTCGTGCAGGAATTCCCTTTAGTTTCCCCCCATATTTCCTTTGGGCACAGTGTAAAGAGCCAATCAGAAGGCTGAGCGGTGAATGGCCTTGTCAAAGTTAAGATGAGCTGACCCTCTACAAATGGGCTGACCTGGAGATTCTTGAGGCGATTGTCTCCTGTTGCACTCTCATCATGGGAATGCTCCCTCTCTCCCCCCCCTCCCCCCTCTACTGGAAATAAAACTCAGTACTAGCCATTGTCAAACAGAAGCTGAGCCACTCTGACGATAATAGCCTCATGCAACTATCCTTGGTCAGCAAGGATAGATTTGTCTTTATAGCAAATCCGCCAAAGAGATCATAGCATCAAGAAAAGGTAATTGGTGACTCAACACTATTTCAACAGATGAGGCATAAACAAATAAAAAATACATCAACCATTTGCCACTCCATGTTGATTAATGTATAACCAGTTCAACTGTTTAATGTATCGACAGACATGAGTTGTTTTTGTGACCAGTTGAGCTATTATGTTCCGTCACTGATGAACTGTGTACTAATTTATCACTGAAACACTGCAGTCTGCTTTTATTGATTGCATTAGTTGACATTTAGTCATTTTAGCAGACATTTAGTCATTTTAGCAGACGCTCTTATCCAGAGCGACTTACAGTAAGTACAGGGACATTCCCCCTGAGGCAAGTAGGGTGAAGTGCCTTGCCCAAGGACACAACGTCAGTTGGCCCGACCGGGAATCGAACTGGCAACCTTCGGATTACTAGCCCGATTCCCTCACCGCTCAGCCACCTGACTCCCCCTGACATCTGTCTTTATTATTTTGTACTTTTTATTGATGACCTTTTTAGTAAGAAGATTACAGATGTCTGGCATCCTATAAACTGGCAAAAGCTAGTACAGTATGTTTAATTGTGCCATGTGTCAGTAACTTCAGAATCAGCTTTATTTGCCAACTAAATAAAACATCTGGTTTCAGTCCAGAGTTGTATAAATGTAATTACTCCTCTTGACAATACATCAAGTTGTAGCCTCAAGCTGCTTGGAAACCACTCCAGCAGTCTCACTGCTACCTATCGATGCACAGAAGATGAGTGCACACTTGGACTCTGCAAGGCTGACACCCCAGGGCCAGTGTGCATGTGTGAGAGAGAGGATCATTCTGACCTTCAGCCAAGGGAACACTTTGGAGGAGTTTTTACCATCACCCACTCCCCCACCACACCCCCCCAACCTGAACTGTGTACTAATTTATCACTGAAACACTGCAGCCTGCTTTTATTGATTGCATTAGTTGACATCTGTCTTTATTATGTTGTACTTTTTATTGATGACCTTTTTAGTTAGAAAATTACAGATGTCTGGCATCATATAAACTGGCAAAAGCTAGTACAGTATGTTTAATTGTGCCATGTGTCAGTAACTTCAGAATCAGCTTTATTTGCCAACTAAATAAAACATCTGGTTTCAGTCCAGAGTTGTATAAATGTAATTACTCCTCTTGACAATACATCAAGTTGTAGTCTCAAGCTGCTTGGAAACCACTCCAGCAGTCTCACTGCTACCTATCGATGCACAGAAGATGAGTGCACACTTGGACTCTGCAAGGCTGACACCCCAGGGCCAGTGTGCATGTGTGTGAGAGAGGATCATTCTGACCTTCAGCCAAGGGAACCAGTGGCGGCCGGGACTTTGCAGAGGCCCCCCGCAAAGTCGGAGCTCGAGGCCCCTCCCCTAAATCCACTCAAAATGTATCTCCATCCTATCTTATACAATGCTGTCTACCTTTAAATATAGCCTCTATATGTGAGAGAAATAAAAAAGTTTAAAAATAACAAAAGCACAACAGCAGCCTATTTGTACACACATACACACAGCAGTCTCATACATTTGTCTCGTCTGGCATGTGGTTTTGTGTTGGGGAATGCGTCGCTGCTCTCTGCTCGGAGGTCGAGACGGTGTCTCCGTTGGGTGCGGCAGGGAGCCGATGCAAGCAGAACCATAATGCCAAATCAAGTGTTACAATCATGTGTTATACCGTGTGAAATAAAGTATCAAGTAATACTATACGGAGTCCTCCTGCCTGAATCAAGTGGAGCTGGTTCATGCAGGGGGACGCGAGACATAGCGCCTCATTAGCAGCGCGTCACTAGCAGCGCGTCATATCACGCAGTAGGGGCACACCTTAGCAGGGCAGGCTATTTAATCAGGATATCGCTGCACTCTGCTTTGCTAGTGCGACACAGATTGCTTTCTGTTTAATCTGCTGCCTCCGCCTGCCCGGCCTCCACCCTTGGTTCTGTGTTTCCTGTCGTAGGGGGAATGCGTCGCTGCTCTCTGCTCGGAGGTCGAGATGGTGTCTCCGTTGGGTGCGGCAGGGAGCCGATGCAAGCAGAACCATAATGCCAAATCAAGTGTTACAATCATGTGTTGTACCGTGTGAAATCAAGTAATACTATACTGAGTCCTCCTGCCTGAATCAAGCGGAGCTGGTTCATGCAGGGGGACGCGAGACATAGCGCCTCATTAGCAGTGCGTCACTAGCAGCGCGTCATATCACGCAGTAGGGGCACACCTTCTTAGCAGGGCGGGCTATTTAATCAGGATATCGCTGCACTCTGCTTTGCTAGTGCGACACAGATTGCTTTCTGTTTAATCTGCTGCCTCCGCCTCCCCGGCCTCCACCCTTGGTTCTGTGTTTCCTGTCGTAGGGGGAATGCGTCACTGCTCTCTGCTCGGAGGTCGAGACGGTGTCTCCGTTGGGTGCGGCAGGGAGCCGATGCAAGCAGAACCATAATGCCAAATCAAGTGTTACAATCATGTGTTGTACCGTGTGAAATAAAGTATCAAGTAATACTATACTGAGTCCTCCTGCCTGAAACTCATTTCACACATCTTATCAATTCCACAGTTTCCTTTTATGTCGTTAATCACATTGTATCAAAGAATAAAAAACAATTCGAGGGCCTGAATGTGGAGCTTCAGAAGTTGGAAATCAATTGCATGAGATCAACGAAGGAGCAAAATACGGGTAACATGTCGCATTTCAATCAATTATAGCTGCATTAATCAATTCACCAATGTTTGGCAGGCAATTCATCTTAGTTTGCATGTACTCTGGCCACTGCAGGACATTGTGTTTTGTCACCCCATCTTGTCATGTACTGCTGCGGTGCCTATTTTCTCAAGCACTTTTGGAAATGAATCTGCCTGGAGTTTCATCTGTTTAAGATGTCTAATTAACAACAAAATTCTGGGGGGTGGGGGCTCACACACATATACACCCGCATACAAATACACACATTTCACACCCACATGCACAGACTCACACACACTGAGTGGGTGGTTTGGAGTGTGGTGGTCCAATACAGTTGATTAATTGCTTCTCTCTCTTTCTCTCCCCCCTATCTCTCTCTTTCTCTTCTTTCTCTCCCCCATCTCTCTCTTTCTCTTCTTCTCTCTCTCCCCATCTCTCTCTTTCTCTTCTTTCTCTCTCTCTTAAAATTTGTATATATATATATATATATATTTCTCTCTTTCTCACCTTTTTCCTCTCCATTCTCCGTTAGCCTGTGTGGTTTAGTACACACTGGTGCGTATTGCATTTAGTCATGTCTGTGTAAGTCATCTGCATTAATACAATGAGACACAATGCATCAGCACCGGTTCACCATGACAACATATTGGAATGTTGTGCTAGAATTCGAATGAGATGAGCGTCGTGTTAGCCATACTTACCCTCAGCATCGTACCTCAGAGCAGACTGTGCCCCTAGCTGCCTCTATAGTGAATGAATTGAAATTGAATGAACGTGATTACTGACTGAGGCATGGCCTCGACATCCCAACTGAGGCACGGCCTCGACTACCCAACTGAGGCACGGCCTCGACATCCCAACTTTCGATGGTGACTGTCACCTGTCGCTCCACATACTGCTGCATACCCGCGCCCGGCCAGCCACCAGACGAAACATTTCTTATTAAGCATTGAGCCTCGACATACCAAGTGAGGCACTGCCTCGACATACCAACTGAGGCACTGCCTCGACATACCAACTGAGGCACTGCGTCGACATACCAACTGAGGCACTGCGTCGACATACCAACTGAGGCACTGCCTCGACATACCCCCTGAGGCGTTGCCTCAAACCACCTGAGGCACTGCTTCGACGTCCCAACGTTGACGGTGACTGCGTCACCTGACGCTCCACGCGCTGCCGTGCCTGGCCAGCCACCTGACGAAACATTAATTTGTACATATTAAGCATGCAATGCATGACATGGTGAGTGAACGTTAGGTAGTTTGGAGGTAGGGAGGGTAGACGCCATCCTCCTCTGCCTTCCAGAACATCACTGCATTCGCTCTAATGTAACAGTGAACTGTTGCAGACCAACGACCCAACGCTTGAGCGGTGAGCCGAGACCAAGATGCCAACATTGTTTAGGGTCCGGACCACAGCGCCGGCACAGGATTCCAGGCCCCCGGTGACCGTTATGTAGTCATGCTTCCCTGGCATCGCTGACGAACAGGGGCTCGCTCATTGCGGTTGATGAATGCATACAGTGGAGGTATTGCACCATGTAAAGAGGGGACAGAAAGCGGAGTTAATATGCCATGTAACAAGAGTACCCGCACCAGCTTCACACTAGTAGGCCTACTATGTTAAGTATGCGTGTGTCTGTGGTTAAGTCGCCAGGGTGAGAATGTGCAAAGGTCAAGGTTGGAATGTGACATCACTTACGTTGTTAACCAACCCGGGAAGAAATGCGGCCAACAAACATTTGCATGTGATGCACGTCCAGCTTGTAAGACGTCTCACTACTGTTAATCTAATGCCCTTGATGATTGTTACTGTGTCTTCATTATCACAAGACACAACAATCCTCTTCCTGAACCATATTAAGCTTAGCCCATGTCAGACAGCTACAGGGATAGGATACAAGTTCACATTCAAGTCTTTATGTCAGATGCACAAAACACCAGGTCAGACTGGGCCCTGAAATTCTCAGGACAAGACAACGCAAAGCAACCTGGCATAACATGAGTACACACAGAACATAGATTACATTTTAACTAAGCTAAGTAGTTAAACCTCCTAAATACAGATAATATCCAATACAATATACTGAACCTCTAATACACCTACAACTTATACCAACCGTATAAACCTAAGAATAATATTACCCATACTAACCTATGACAAGTGGGGTACAATTAGTGGGATACAGTCGAACAGTGCTGTGACTTGCAATCGCCCGCCGAACTCCATTCCGAGCCACGACCCCTTCATTTGCATCGAACCCCCAACACAATGTACCAGCCAGGGAGCCAAAGTTGCACCCCGTCTGTACAGAAACGACAACCGTTCCGATGCCCGCAGAGCACGGGCCAGAACGCAATCGGATTGCAACCCTCATCCACGACGAAATTGTGCAGCGCCGGAACCGATTTAGCCACGGCCACAGACGGGGGGGCAACCGACCGTGAGACGATGCGCATGCGAAATTAGATGCCCGAGCAACGACAAATGAAACGCACTGTGCCGGTGCAAGGACGAAAAATCGAACACAAAATCGGCCGGCAGGTGCAGCACGAATGCACTCTGCACCCGGCCAGCTGACCCACACAGAACTTGGACGGAATGTCGAAATGCGCACCCGCTACGACGCTGAAGCCAGAAGAGCATAGAAGACATCCGCGATCGCTATTTAATCCCGACAGGTGCCACCGCGACTGTTTAAGGGCATCACCTGACGCGTCGGCGAGACAGCCTACCCAAGCCATGCAGCGCCCATGCCTGCCCGGCGATTGATTGATATCGATCGATATTGCCGAAACAGACAGGTTCAGGCAGATCAAGCTAAATGCCAGGGCCCTGTAACCCCGCCAGTCGGCGATTCCTTAAAGACTAGGGAAGCTCAGCTTCCCCTAAAATGTAACCCAGCTAACACATGACGTTGCGGCAACGTTGCCAGTAAGTGCTCAGTTGGTAACCCGTGACGTTACCTTCTGGCAACGTCGTAGCAACGTTATAAAGGGAATGTTGCCAGTTGGTCCCATGGACAACGTTGCCACGACGTCGTACCTTGGTCGGCTGGTTACGTTATTTTTATACCCGTGGACAACGTTGCCGCGACGTCGTACCTTGGTCGGCTGGTTACGTTATTTTTAGACCCGTGGACAACGTTGCCGCGACGTCGTACCTTGGTCGGCTGGTTACGTTATTTTTTGGTCCCCTGGACAACGTTGCCGCGACGTTGTACCTTGGTCGGCTGGTTACGTTATTTTTTGGTCCCCTGGACAACGTTGCCGCGACGTTGTCCCTTGGTCGGCTGGTTACGTTATTTTTAGACCCGTGGGCAACGTTGCCGCGACGTTGTACCTTGATCGTCTGGTTACGTTATTTTCTGGTCCCATGGACAACGTTGCCGCGACGTTGTACCTTGGTCTGCTGGTTACCTTATTTTTAGACCCGTGGACAACGTTGCCGCGACGTCGTACCTTGGTCGGCTGGTTACGTTATTTTTTGGTCCCGTGGACAACGTTGCCGTGATGTTGTACCTTGGTCGGCTGGATACATTAAGTTACCATGGGTTAAGTTGCGGTTAAGTCGCTCTGGTCGCAGGACAACGGATCTCGAGTGCAATATGGTTTATTCAGAGATGGAGAGATCACACTGGACTGCTCTCAGTTCTGACACTTTAGCAATGTAGCCATAATCTACATGAATTTCAATCACACACAATATTAAATGTTGCACCCAGAACGTATAAATGTAGACAATGCATGTAATTCATGTGCAGCTCAGCCCCAGCATGTCATTGGTCATCAATTGTCTCATATGCAGAAACTTAGCTTTAATAAATAAAAGACTGAATTTGGAATATAATTTAGTCTTTCATTCTTTACTATAAACATGTACAAAAGCAATCAATGTGTGATGTGTAACATGATTAAGCAAACATTCTTTGTATAGCACACCAAGCTATACAAAGCTATACAAAGCTGTACAAGCTGTATGACACACAATGCAAATTTGTGCTCCAATAATTTTGTAATACAAAATTGTTAAATGTGACCAAAAGGTAAGCGACTCTTAAGAGTTTCATTTCCAAAGACAAGTCATCACAGAATATTACAATTCTTCCTTAGCAAACCTGCTCCTCAGTCTGCCCCTGAGCAACAACTTTGCGCATGCCCATTTCAACGCATCGCTGAAACTGGGGTTTCAGAAGAGATTTTGCAGCGGTTCACGTTTTGTACGCATTGGATTTCAACTAGAAATTAGCTACTTCAAAGGTGAGTTTCTTTACAGAAATTGTTTTAAATATATAAACATATTTTCAGAAATTGGATGGGGCATGCTATTACGTATATGTTTGAAATTTAGGCTATTTAGCCTGTTTATGTGCTATCAGATTCACGTTGTTTACGTTAGGATTTCGCTAGCTACAGTAGAGGTTAAACCCTCCAGAAAGTTAGCCTATGTTGAAATACTGAAAATGCATAGGCCTACATGTTATCAAAGTTTAGCGTCTCACAAGTCACCCACAAAAGAATCTGTGAAAATTAACGTTCAGAACTGTTAGAAAACCTTGTCCCAAAATAGTTTATTTAGCCCGGAATTTTCAAAGACTGTGGAGCTAGCGTGGCTGATCAGTTTCACAGTCGGTCATGGAGAGGCAGTTAGAACCGAAACTGTACTGTAGCTAGTGGTACGTGCCAGTGGAGCGAGTGGTACGTGACAGTGGCTAGTGGTACATGCCAGTGGAGCGAGTGGTACGTGACGGTGGCTAGTGGTACGTGCCAGTGCCTCTACTGGCACCTAGTGGTATGTGCCAGTGGAGCTAGTGGTACGTGACAGTAGCTAGTGGTACATGCCAGTGCCTCCGCTGGTACATGACAGTAGCTAGTGGTACGTGACAGCGCCTCCACTGGTACATGACAGTTACTGTTCTGTTGATAGTGGTACTCAAGTGTCTCGTGGCAGTTGCATTGGGTGTCTTGCAGCTTTTGTTTCCTGTCATGTAGCCTAACTGCCCCGCGGCCATTTTAGAATAGGAGAACAGGCTAAACTTTTATTTTTTAAATATGTGTGGCGGCCTGCGGAAACCCGTGGATGTCGCGGCCGCTCATTGTTGGCTATACGCCATAAAAGATCGAAAATCGTTTTCTGTCAAAATTGAGATTTTTGATGTTTTGTATAGTTAACACCCTAAACTTCATTGTAATGTACAAAAAGTATATTATTACTTATGACAAACTGTTAATTTCAACGGTTTTTGGACATGTCAGCTAGCAAGATTTTCAAGCCATGTCAAATCAAATGCTTAGTTTGCCTGCTCTTTTGAGTGCTGCAGCAGCACAACTGATCAATGAAATAACTTGCTGAGAAGTTATTCATGTAGCCTATACTTAAACTGACATTTACATTCACAACGTCATTACGAACTAAAGGATTTTCTCCCATATCCCTTTTTGACACAGGTCGACTTTAAAAAGACGTAACTTCAGTAGATATATTATATCCAGGAGAGTTTGTAGTTTCCAATATGTATAATACCCAGAAAGTACATTTGCAATCATAGGGTGTCATTTATTGACATGGTTCTTCATATGAAAATAATGAACTATTATTAACAACTATATTTACTCAGAGTATCGAAATGCAAATGTAGGCTATTGACTTCAGTTATTACAATTAATGATATACGCCACTAGGAGGCGCTGATAACACAACGATGTGCATTAGAGACGTAGGAGAGTCTACAACGGTGGCTCATGTGCACGCTTAAATTCAGTTACTCTGAGTAAAATAATTTGTTACTAATTCATTACTTGTGTACAAGTCTGCTTTACATTACAGTCACACCATTACACTATATGCAATATAATGTCTAAATCGACTACTTTGTATGGTGAGCTTGTAGTGAGACATCAAAAGTATGGTTTAGAGTCTATTAGCACGAACAGTTTAACTTATTTTTTTTAATAAAAGTTATCCTATTCTAAAATGGCCGCGGGGCAGTTACACGACAGTAAACAAAAGCTGCAAGACACCCAATGCAACTGCCACGAGACACTTGCGTACCACCAGAGAATGTCTAATATCGATTAATTAAACAGGCTCTGGTACCACTATCAACAGAACAGTAACTGTCATGTACCAGTGGAGGCGCTGTCACGTACCACTAGCTACTGTCATGTACCAGCGGAGGCACTGGCATGTACCACTAGCTACTGTCACGTACCACTAGCTCCACTGGCACGTACCACTAGGTGCCAGTAAAGGCACTGGCATGTACCACTAGCCACTGTCACGTGCCAGTGGAGGCACTGGCATGTACCACTAGCTACTGTCACGTACCACTCGCTCCACTGTCACGTACCACTCGCTACAGTACAGTACAGTTTCGGTTCTAACCGCTACTGCAGTGGAGGCGCTGTCACATACCACTAGCTACTATCATGTACCAGCGGAGGCACTGGCATGTACCACTAGCCACTGTCACGTACCACTAGCTCCACTGGCACGTACCACTAGGTGCCAGTAGAGGCACTGGCATGTACCACTAGCCACTGTCACGTGCCAGTGGAGGCGCTGGCATGTACCACTAGCTACTGTCACGTACCACTCGCTCCACTGTCACATACCACTCGCTACAGTACAGTACAGTTTCGGTTCTAACCGCTACTGCGGTCATGGCATGCACAGCAATGGCGTCTATAAAAGTATCATGTCACTGATTTTTCCAATTTGTACATGACATCTGTTTTTGGATAAGTTTATTCGTTTTAACCTTTAGATGCGTGAGTTCTAAATATTTCCGACGCTTCCACCAGTTATTTGTCCAAAACGGCGGCTAGGTAGCTTTAATTAGCTTCCGTTACCTAGCAACCTAGCATAACCTAGGTTCTAGGTTCAACCTGCTAGTGTTACTTGTTAGCCTACTAATTGTAAATTTTGAAGCCATACTATAGCGTTTGTCATATAGTTTTTGTCTATCGGAAAATAGTCGGTTGGAATGTTCAGAATCACACATGTGCGACGCTACGCTGTGCGGCCCTGCTTTCGAACGATCACATATGTGCAATGCTACTCGTTAAATATCAATATGCTAAAGCTATGTACATAAACTACATTGCCCTTTAATTTCTGTACAGATTATCCTACCACCGTCACACGGCCTAGCACTGTGTCCCTGGGAAATGATGGTAAAGTAATGAATGACCGTTTATAACAGTGACAATATTTGTTGGAGCCATGGCAACCCTAAAGGCTATGTTTTGAAGCAAAAGCATGACTTAAAACTTTTGCATCACCAGATTCTATACCCCTAGATGTCAACTCTGGTCTGGTGGAGGTGAACCCATTGGGGGCCCAGGAAAACAGCTGGCAGCCAGGCAAGTGCAAATATAAGACACTCAAAAATATATATGCTTTGTATACAACCATTCAAGGTAACATTTGTTATTTGCATCAATGTTACAGCTAATCTAGAAGAACCACAGTGTATGCCAATCATGCTAACTCTTGTAAACTTGTTTTACTTGTCTTTAATGACAGACACATTACAGGTTATGCTCCGGAAGATGGAGACATTGGAGGAGAACCAGCTAGAGGCTCTCCTATTCAGGCGACTACAGGGCAGACACACTGAAGAGGTGCCAGTGATGGACCTACAGGTGGCCCAAACACAGGCTGAACTCCAAGACCTTGAGGAGCGCCTTAAGGTGCTGGAGTTGCGAAAGAGAGTGGTAAGTGTTTGGAGATGCCATGAACTATGGCTTACACGCAGCGTTCAACGTTCACATTGGTGCTGACAATAAGTTCATGACTTCTAATTGCAGACGCTGTGATGAAGTGGAAGACGGGACTGGGAGAGAAGGCTGTGGAGCTCCTGATAGAGGAGACACTCAAACACACCCCGGCAGCCCATTCAAAACAAGCCAGGTGAATGAATCATGATTGCCATGATTCCCGGCCATGCCAAATGACGTTGTGTCCTTAGGCAAGACACTTCACCCTACTTGCTTCGGGGAGAATGTCCATGTACTTACTGTAAGTCGCTCTGGAGAAGAGCGTCTGCTAAATGACTAAATGTAAATGTAATGATTGCAGCTTCCATATCCAACCTTTCACATGGCTATGTGACAAAAATCTAGAATCACATATTTTTTTGATGATGTATATTATTTTAGATGTGATTTTTTTATGACTTGTATAGCCCCTTTTTACACGTGCAATTATGTTGATAGAACACTAACTTATTTTGTGCTTCATTGTCAGGGCCAACAGACAGGACCTGTAGCGGGGACTGGCAGAAGACTTTAATTCACTGTTTGGCACTTTGTTTGAAATAAAATGTTACATGGAAATGCTGCCTTGTTTATGATTAGCTTGAGTTAGGCTACACATCACACAAACATAGTCCTCCTAAAGTTGGCTACCATGTAAACATATTAGCAAGCATATTACAACAAATAGCCTATTATACAAGAACAAGTAGCATTTTGGGCAAATGAGGTCTGCATATGAACCGCCCCAATATAAGCAGTAGAATTGAGAAATATAGGTTACTTAGTTAACGTCGCAGTTACGGACTAGCAACGTCACAAAATTACGTTGCTAGGAGGTCGCGGTTACGGACTGGCAACGTCACCAAACAACGTTGCTAGGAGGTCGCGGTTACAGACTGGCAACGTCGGAAAATAACGTTGCCACGACGTCGCGGTTACGGACTGGCAACGTCACAAGATGACGTTGCGGTTACCTTCTGGCGTCCCACAGATGCACGGTCCGGCAACGTCGCCAAAGACGTTGCGGCAACGTATGTTTGGTCATCGAGTGACGTTGCAGCAACGTAAGGGCAACGTAACTGTGTTAGCTGGGAAATGTAATGGTCAAATATTTACTATTGTGTTAACATTTGAAATGAGTTAGAACACATTCATCTCGAAGACGAGTTTGTTCGGAATCAGCTACATACAGTAGCAGTCGACTGACTGATTCCGTCTCATACATTCCCGTAGCGTCACAGTGCATTCCCCTGTTGAAGCCCAGCTTCAATGGACTTCAATGGGGCTGCTTTTAACAGTTTTTCATTGCTTCGAACTATACAGTCATTGGATAATGCTGCGATCATACAATTATACACCACATCCCTTGTTTCAGTTGACCTAATTCCCACATTCCCTTCGAGTTCATATTTCTTCGTTAGCTCGTTCGTTCATTTATTCATTCACTCAATAGGCCAGGCTAGTGTCGTAGGGGTGAACTAGCAAAATAATTGGAAACGTAGGATATAGGCTGAAAATGAGCTTCCCCTATTCGAAAGACCAGCAGCCGCCACTGCCTCAGATATGTACTGGTAGCTGTGCCACCGACTAAAGGAAACGCAGACCAATCACGGCCCACAGATACCCCTGCCGGATCCTTGCTAGCCCTAGCGACACGTCGGGCTCCTGAGAAGAACATTTGCAGTTAGCACACACTAAGTGACACTGAGCAGACATTTACCCAACCATAAAAGGTTCATCTGGTTTCATGATAAAAACCCTCGCATTAGGGCCTACATTAACATTCATTCATGTGGCAGACGCCAAGCAGACACCAAGAGAGCTTTAGTGCTAGGTCAATACCATAACAACGAGACATCCCCAAAACAAATGACGCACAGGCCGAGGGCACAGCCCAGTAGGAAAGGAGAAACACCCGCACCAGAACACGCCAACTTACCGAGCCCAGCAATGCGCGGCTAACCACTCCAGATCCAACACGGACCAGGCCAGAAATCGATGACCACATAGACATACAGGCAGACCCTGCGGAAACGCCGTGCTACTCGCAGAACAGACATATCCCACGTTGTCCTGCCGAATCACAGCCACATACATTCCCACATTAGCCCAAGTGTTGCTAAAGATTCAGCCCCACATGTAACACCCTCAAGGAATGAGTTAGATTGGGCTCCACATATATTTATTCACTCTGTAAAACATACAGAAACACATTCGTTACTCAACAGCGCAAACAAACGGCTTTTCCTCCTGCTGAGAACTGACTCTACCTCATCATCTATTCATACATTTCCAAGGATGTACATTGCACGTTGGGCTGTAAAACAATAAATCTGTGGTCACGTGACCAAACACAGAGGGAAATAGAACCTAAGCTAACCGCACTCGAACACATGCTAGTTAGCTAGCTAACATACAGATAATCGCTATTTACATCAACCGTTGCGTCAAAGTTCACATTCTACCACACATTACATGTTATTTTAACTTAGTACACACTTCTTATGACAATTGACACCAGCTCACCTGTAAAACATACAGAAACACATTCGTTACTCAACATCGCAAACAAACGGCTTTTCCTCCTGCTGAGAACTGACTCTACATCATGCAGGAGCTATACCGTAACCACCGTTTCTAGTGCGCTGCTGCCACTAGTGGTAGAACTGATGTACTCATTTATGCATTCAACCCTGAACACTTCTCAAAACGTGGTGCATTTCTCCTTTCAGCCAATAATCTTGCGCTGAGGGCGCAACACTCTCCCCCTCAAATTAAAATGTTCACAACATTTTGTTACTTTCTAAATCATACCTCAAACACATTTTCCCTTCAATGGAGGTGAGTTCATCACCGTTAGGCTCTTATTCCACACTCAAGGGCAGCAAGTCCCCAATTATCATCATACACAAATCATGTATCGTTCTCCAGTTTCTGACACTTCAACATGCACCCAGTGGACGACACATTGAACAACACATTGGACATCTACACATTGAAAAACACATTTGTTTTCCATATTCTTGTGCTTTCTCTTTTAGTCCTTTTTTTTTTTGTGTGTGTGTGTGCATCTTCATTCACCCTTGTACTTCAACGGGACCCAGTCCAGGGGCGCCACAAGGTGTGAACTGACGGAAGGCCATAGTTCATCTGCAAATTGTTCATGCCTGCCCCCACCACCGATGGATTACCCAGTTGCTCATATATCAGCATCCTTGGCGGACGCCGCTCTCTCTGTGGCCGGGTACTCACAGGTTGCATGTCAGGTTCATCATCCGAGGCTTGGGCCGAGTCTGGTTGGTCATCCCCCTCCGGAGTGAGAGCATCGCCTTCTTGTATGTCCACATCCCCTGTCTCCAGTGCTGCATCATTAGTCTCCTGTGCGAGTAGATACGGCTCTGCCCATGTGTCAGGAATTGGAGCCGCTTCTTCCTGCACGTCCAGGTGTGCTGTCTCTTGTGGCAGTGACGCGGGTTCCATTTCAGGATCGGGGACAAAGGGCTGCGCCTCTGGATTAAGCCCACTGTTATCCACCGGCTCACGTCTGGCACGTCTGGTAAACGTCCAGACATAGTCACATTCGTTCTCGCTTTCACTGTCTGTTCGTTCAATGGATTTTGTGTGACTTCTGCGTTCTTTTCTCACAGGTGTCTTGCGGGTGTTGCTGGAGTCAGTCTGCTGTGGCCGGCCCCTGTTCGGCCCACCAGGCTCCAGTTCATCCAACGGCAAGCTGTCGCATGGAAGTAGCAGATTTCGGTGGAGAACTCTTGTCTTTCCACCACCTTCGGGCTTGACTTCATAAACAGGGCTGCCATCACTTCTCCTTTGCACCACCACATGAACTCTATCCTCCCAGTAGGACCTCAGCTTACCCGGGCCTCCTCTTTGAGACAGGTTCCGCACTAAAACTCTTCCCCCTGGCTGCAGATCAGTTCCATGAACTTTCTTGTCATAGAATAGCTTTCCTCTTGAAGCTCCCTTAGCCGCTGTTCTAGAAGCGATCTCATATGCTTGATGCATTCTGGCCCGCCAGTTCTGCACATACTCTGAGTAACTCTCTTGTTTCTCAGGCGGTGTTAAATTGAACATTATGTCGATGGGCAGGCGTGGAGAACGACCAAATAGCAGAAAGTAAGGGGAAAACCCTGTTGCCTCACTGCGTGTGCAATTGTATGCATGCACCATCTTCTCCAGGGAATTCTTCCAGTCAGCTTTCTTTGTGTCAGTCAAGGTGCGCAACATGGACAGGATGGTTTTATTAAAACGTTCCGTCTTCCCATTTCCAGCGGGGTGGTAACACGTTGTATGAGAGCCCCGCACCCCAGCGCACTTCTTGAGCTGAGCCATTAAACGATTCTCAAATTCTCCCCCCAAGTCGTGGTGAATCTTCTCTGGGAACCCAAAGCGGAGGGCAAAGTCATTAAAGACCTTTTGGGCCACAGTCTTTGCAGACTTATCTTTAGTGGCGTAAGCCTGTGCAAACCGCGTGTAATGGTCTATCAACACTAGGATGTATTCGTAGCCCCCTTTACATGTTTCCAGATGCAGAAAGTCCATTGACACTAGTTCAAATGGATGTGTCGTAACTATGGAAACAAGGGGTGCTCTTGTTTGCTTTTGTGGCCTGCGTCTCTTCAGGCACTCACAGACATGTGCAATGAAGTGCTCTACCTCCTCTTGCATCCTAGGCCAATAAAACCTCTCCCGGATTAGGTCTAATGTCCTGTCCACACCTGGATGTCCCATTTCTCTGTGCAGCTCTGTAAAAACAGTCTCACAAAACTCTCGAGGGAGGACCTGCTGATGCCGATTTCCTGATCGTCTGCAAAGCACACCCTCTGGGTTGAGATACAACTTAGTCCACTGACGGAGGAGCACCTTAACATCCGGATGCTCTGAGGTAAGCAGTCTGGATGATGGGGGCTGATTTGTTCTCTTCAGTCTCAAGGCTGGTCCTATGATAGGGTCTTTTTCCTGACTCTCTAGAATTTGTTGCGATGTTAAAGGCTGACTCAGAGGACCCCAAGATGCATCACTTAACAGGCTCAAAGTATCCAGGTTGATCATACTGACCCAAGTGGAGGGTATCTGCTGCATTGAAACACCCTCAACAGACGCACTGATGGCTTCTTGGCTGATGTCTTCTGTGCACTGCTGCATGAAAGTGTCTATTTCTAATGGCATTCTTGAAAGGCCATCAGCATCAGCATTGCATCTGCCTGGGCGGTACTTAATAGAGAAATCAAAGTCTGCGAGCTGAGCAACCCAGCGATGCCCTGTAGCATTTAGTTTGGCTGTTGACAGTACATAGGTCAAAGGATTATTGTCTGTATAGACAGTGAAATGCGGTGCATGGTATAAGTAATCCCTAAAGCGCTCACAGACAGCCCATTTGAGTGCTAAAAATTCCAATTTGCCAGAATGCATGTGATAATTCTTTTCAGGTGGGGTCAGTGTCCGTGAGCCGTATCCTATGACAACCACTTTCCCCTTCTGCCTCTGGTAAAGAATGGCACCCAGCCCCTCTTGTGACGCATCACAGTGGAGTACAAAGGGCTCGGTTATGTCTGGGTAGCCTAATATAGGTGGGACAGTCAATTTATCAATGAGAGAGTTCAGTCTCTCTTGATGGTTTTGTGTCCATTCAATGGGACTGTTCGGTGACAAGTTACCTTTGTTTCTAGTGCTCGCTCCCCTCTTGTCTTTTCCCCGTGCTGCAGGCGGCTGTTTGACTTGAGAGGATGACAGCAGCTGGTACAGTGGTGTTGCCAACTTGGAGAAGTTTGGTATGTATGCTCTGTAATAGGAGAGGAATCCAAGTAGTCTTCTCAGGTCTCCTACTGTTGCAGGGGTCTTCTCTTTCAAAGCCAGGACAGGGGCTAATTCTGCAGGGTCCATGGTATATCCATCACTGGAGACCATACGTCCAAGGAAGCGCACTTTTCTCTTGAATATTTCACACTTGCGTGGACTCAGCTTGACACCATGCTTCTGGTATCGCTGTAGCACTGTTCTCATGCACTGGAGATGCCCGTCGAAACTGGCACTGTGTACCAGATTATCGTCCAGGTACGGCTGACACATGACATCTCTAAGGCCACTTAAGCACTCCTCCATATTTCTTTGGAATTCTGCGGGAGCTGAGCTTAGCCCAAATGGGATCCTAATCCAGTGGTATAAACCCCAAGGTGTTATAAAAGCTGTTAAAGGTTGACTTTGTTCATCTAAGGAGCCTTGGTGGTAGGCCTTACCTTGGTCCAGGACTGAAAACCAAGAGCTACCACCAAGAGAGTCCAGCATGTCTTGAATTCTGGGGATCGGGTGGCGGTCTGGGACTGATTTCTTATTTAAATCACGGTAGTCACAACACAGTCTCAGAGCGCCATCCCGTTTTCTGACGCACACAATGGGCGAAGCATACGGCGACCTTGACTGAGTAATCCAGCCACGATTTAGCAGATCTTGAATGTATTCCTTGACCTCTTGGTGTAAAGGTTTGGGCACAGACATGTAGGATTTCTTTACAGGAGTGGTGTCGTGAAGTGTGATGTGTAACTTCAGGGATGGGATAAACCCAATGTCGTCATCGTTGTAAGAAAAGGCGTGACACTCCTCTCGCAGTATCTGCCTTACCCTCTCTTGTTGTGCAGGCTCTAAGTGGTCTATTTTTACCGGTGGATCCCAGCAGCTTGGCTTCTCTTCCATTTCCTTGTTTGGCATAACATCTCTCTGATTGACTAGAGAGTTGTCATTGCTTTGCTTTTCAGTTGAGGTCAGCTGTTCGGACTGAACTGCGTATGCTGTTTTCACCGCTTGAAGGTAACCCAGGACGGTGCGTGCATTTACTGTGATATCATACTTGTTTGTGTTCCTGAGAGGGACTGGAACACCCATAGACTTCCCTCTTGTCACTGTCACCAACCCTTCCTCGACAGACACACCCTCAGGTAGGTTTGGCTGGTCACAGGGGACAAACAGCAGGCTTTGGCCCTTGAACTGTGTTCCCGCACATGCCCTCACATTCACAGTGGTCACCGTTTCGGCAGCCAAACGAATTGTCCTTTTGCCAGTGCACACAGTTCCAACGTCACACTCTGAATCTTCTCTCATGAGTTGTATCACTAACTTTGCCGTTTTGCAGGTCACAGAAAAAGCTTGACTTAATTTCTGAATCGTCTGTGATGCTGTCTGCTTCTCATCCCCTTGGCTTATTATTGCTTGAATTACATTATACCCGATTATAGGCTGCTCGGCCACATTTGAGTCACATGAGACTAACAAAGGGGCTAACAGTGGCTCTGATGAGCCCTGGTCTTGAGGTAGTCTGAATTCTACTTCTACCCAGCCTAAGAAGGGTATTTGAGTCTGATTTGCAGCAAGGCCAATTAAAGTACCTGGACCTAACAGTTCTTCAATGGGGCGTATTGGACAATGGGGCAGATGAGTCTTTCTCCATTCTTCATTAATAATACTGGCTTGTGCGCCAGTGTCCCAGAGGGCCTCCACCGGCACGTCATCAAAAGAACATTGTATTAGACATCGCTCACCGATTAGGTTAATCAGCCTGGTCTTGCGTTGAGGGGGGAGGTAACACACAGGATTGCCTGGCGCGGTAGCAGACGACTTCAGAGGGGTGGCAGGGGATGGGCGATCGGGGTATGTGTTGCTTGTCGGTGTCCGAGTCATTTTGCTATCTGGGGACCTCTTCAGTGGGGCTACTGGCGGCCCTGACCTGGCAGCCCCCTCTCGTTTCCCTGGTCTCTCCTCTGTCGGCAGCCGCGAGAGAGGTGTCCCTCCTGCCCACACCGGAAGCAATGGGTACACGACTCATCTCTGCCTGACTCTTGACAGGCTCTGCATGCGGCTGGCCTGTAGCGAGGAGCATTCATGGGAGTGTGTGGCAGTGACTGTTGTTTACTTGCACCTACAGTCTCCAGAAACATTTTCTTCAGCTCCAGTATTTCAGCCTTGAGGTCATTAATTTGCTTACTCGATTCTGTGTCTTCATCCTTGCAGCGTGCTTGACATTTCTTGTTTTTGTTGGAGACTTCTCCTTTATCCACGGTGCTCACCGCGATGTGGTGCCGCTCTGCCTCACCACTGGATGCCGACTGCTGAGGGTCAGAGGGTAGATCGATCTGGATCTCGCTTATTCTTGACGGGCGAGGTTGCACAGTCTTTCTCAGCTTTTGCTGCCTCTCTTGCTCCAAATTTGCAGCTTCATTGACACGCTCTATCAGAACTTCATCTGTCACTCGATGGTCACACAGGTAGGGTTTAAGTTGGAACTTCACTGCATCGCTGATCAGCCCAGTCTCTAACGATCGCAAGAATCGTCTCTGAATCAGATCTGGGCTCAGCTTTTCCTCTTCGTCCTCCTCCCCCAGCTTGCATAACTTCTCCCTCAACTCCATAGCTCGAAACAGGAAACTCTGTGTAGACTCCTTTGGGTGCTGTGCCAGCGTCATCAGTCTATGTGTGATAGGTTAGAATAGGTATAGTTTCTTTTATACAGCAGTGTATTTCATAATAGGTTTACAATAAATGTGAATTCACAGAAGCCTTAAGGAAAAGAATTGTTCGTTATTTTTCATGTTAGATAAGTATGTTGTTTTGTTTTCAGGTCATTTCAGTCATATTATCGGTTATCAGCCAGAATGCCTGAATCCTGTGTTCTTTATCGATTGCGTATGTCTGTTACCCGCCACTAGGGGATTTCCGTGCTGTTTCTGCTCATTGCAATAAACCCCTGCAAGAGGGAAACAAGTAAAAATCACTCTCGTGATTATTAATCACTCTCGTGATTATTTCTCCTGTTTTCAGGTAAATGTTACCAATTGTTGATTTCTTGTCACCTGTAATTGAGACGTTTTGCATTGAACCAAGTTATTTTAACTAAGCTAAGTTAAGTTTTTGTGTGTATATTTTGAGAGTAGAGATACCACGTTTTCTGTGCCCATGAACCTGCGCTCCGCCATTTTGGGCCAGTACAGACAATGTGGTGGAAGACTATGTTGATATTTGTTGTATATTATATGTGAAATTATTTGGCCAATGTTGTTGTTCCAAGGTCGGACATTTGAAATGTTGATACAAGTGTGTTAACTTGTGATTGCAATAAACCCCTGCAAGAGGGAAACAAGTAAAAATCACTCTCGTGATTATTAATCACTCTCGTGATTATTTCTCCTGTTTTCAGGGGTGCAACATTTGGAGGCACCGCTGAGATTGCTGTTTAGATGTCTGGTGTACACAGTCTGTGCACCGCAGTTTAAACCAGCTAAATCCCCCCACACGACTCAGGCAGACTACAGCGAGGAGGGGTTTGTGGTAAAGGAGAGCTGGCAGCTGTGTTCCAGTCTACGCGTCCTGAGGCCAACCAGAGATCATCAGGAGCTGCAAAGACCATACACCTCAGCGTCACCTGTACCTGCAAAAGTTCCTCCTGTCTACTGCCACAATGTCGATGCTGGAACAACTACAAGAACAAATTGTGCGTGAAGTGCACACCTTGGCCAAAGATCATTTAGTGACCATCTGTGAGTACTTAGGTATAGCAGACGAAATAAAGGCCAGCACAAGAACACGCCTGGCTCTGCTAACACATATCCAGATGCACATTGGAAGAGATGAAATGGAAGAACTTGAGGATCAAGGAATGTCAGAACTACTGTTGTTGAATGACGAGATTGCTGAAATAATAAAAGCTGAAAATGAAGACCAAGATACAAATGAAAGAGGTGATTCAGGGCACACAGACCAACCAACTGCTACTTCACTGGTAACAGAGACAGCTAAGGTAGTCAACAACACAGCGGCTCAACTCCAGTTTCCAACAAGTAACCACCCTGTGAGTAGTGTGCCTGATCACAAGCAACAAAGCCCCTACTGGCAAAAGGACTTTAAAATATCAGGCCAGATAGGCGAGCCGGGCCAAAAGGATAAACTGACATTTTCCAGTCTTGCTCACCAGATTGAAAACGGACTGAGCCGAGGCTACTCAGAGCTGGACATTGTAGATTCTGTCATTAGAGCCATTCTGCCAGGCCTACAACTACGCAGCTACCTGGAGGGAAAGGCCCAGCTTACTTTGCCCACTCTACGTCGCATTCTCCGCTCACATTTCCAAGAGAAGAGTGCCACTGAACTCTATAAACAACTTGCTTCAGAGGTACAGAACCCCAAAGAGACCGCACAAACTTTCCTTATGAGAGTCCTAGATTTGAAACAGAAAGTATTGTTTGCTTCACAAGAGTCAGGATCAGGGCTTAAGTATGACCCAGCTCTTGTTCAGCGTATGTGCTTACACACAATACTTACAGGCTTTCAGAGTGACAGTGTCAGAATAGACATGCAACCACTATTGTTAGACCCTGAGACCCCAGATGAGATCTTGCTAGAGAGGTTAAATATGGCTTGTGCTAATGAAACCGAGAGAAAAAACAAGAAAAGGTGTTTAGCCTCACAGTCAGCCACAAGTGTGAGTGCAGTTGAGTTAAATGACACAGTGCCTGGCAGGAATCCAGTGAAAGAGGTCAAGCCTAAATTTCCTTCTGAACTGTTTACTGAACTAGCAGAGCTTAAGAGAGGTGTAGCCTCCCTTAAAGGTCTCAGTGCGGAGATAGCGCAAATTAAAGAGACATTACAGCAGCCAGTGACTAGTCTTCAGTCATATGCCCCTCCACCAACTATGCAATATGATAGAGACCCGCAGATGCAGTTTTATAGCTATCAGGGCCCCCGCCAAAGACCACCACCCCCTCAGTATCCAGCGCAGAACTACCAAAGTCGTCGTGAGAGGAGGTGCCACGCCTGCCAGCAAACCGGAGCCAGCGAGCGCTGCACACACTGCTACTTCTGTGGAAGTGGAGAACACTTTCAAGCTGGATGCAGAAACAGAGGTACAAGACAACAACAAGAGAGACATTTAAACGGGCAATGGTTACCACCGAGGGACGAGTGTTAACCATCGCCCACCACAAGTCCCAACAATGTACCAACTGTGAACAAGAACATACAAATAATACACTGCGGCAGTGTTCAACATGCAAAAAGACACTTTATTGTTCAAGAACATGCCAGAAGCAACATTGGAATGAACACAAGAGACAATGCATTGAGTTAAAGACAAACAATGAAAATGAAAACTGTCCATATTCCACTGCCACCAGCCCAGGTAAACACCACTCACAAAGTCACATCTCTGGTGGGCAGACAATGCCTGGTCGAGTGTCTCCTGGATGGCCACAGACTCCAGGCTCTGTGGGATTCAGGCTCGCAAGTGTCAATCATCGACGAGAGATGGAAAGAGGACTATTTGCCACATATAAAGTTGAGAGATGTTGCAGAGCTCATGGACTCAACTCAACTGAGTTTGAATGCAGCCAATGGAACCAACATGCCGTACCTCGGGTGGATCGAGACGACTTTTCAACTCATTTCCGGAGCTGAACCACCTGAGGGAATAATCATCCCCATGCTGGTAATGAAAGGTTTTTACTTGTCACACCCCATTATAGGTTACAATGTCATTGAATACCTCCTGAATAAGACCGAAAAGGCAAAAGTGTACAACACAGTGAAAAAAGCATTCCCCAGCCTCAAAAGGAACAAGGTGAAAGCTTTCATTCAGGCTGTCAGCGCAGATACCGTAGATGAGTTTGAAGTCAAAACTAAGAGAGACTGTATTACTGTACCAAAACGAAGTCACATTTCTGTTGAGTGCCGTCTAGCTGCACAGCCATTTAAAGAAGACATGACTATGTTGTTTGAGCCAGATTTAAATCCGCAGTGGCCAGATGATTTAGAGTTCTTTGACACTTTGGTTAAAGTTAAAAGGGTAAGCTACCTATCATAAGTGTTGATGTCTCTAATCCAACTGATCATGATATTGTCCTGTTAGGCCGTACAGTAGTGGGCACAGTGCAGACTATTACCTCCATCTTACCTGCTCAGGTGTTTGAAAAAGCTACTGTAGCGTCAGTTATTCCCACAGATACACAGTCACCCTGTAGCTCTAGTGAAAGTTGGCACCCACCTGTAGATCTCAGCCATCTCAGTGAAGAACAGAGAGTAATCGTGCAGCAAATGCTCAGAGATGAGTGTGAGTCTTTCTCTAAAACGGACAATGACATAGGCTGTATTGAAAACTTGAAAATGACTATTTCACTCAAAGACAATGAGCCTGTTAAACGCGCATATATGTCAGTGCCACGCCCACTCTATCAAGAGATGAAAAGTTACTTACATGATCTAATAGCACAAGGCTGGGTCAAAAAGTCAAACTCATCATACTCCTCACCAGTTGTGTGTGTTAGAAAAAAGGATGGAACTTTAAGACTGTGCATAGATTACAGGGACTTGAATAGAAAAACTCATCCTGACCGCCAGCCAATCCCTCGTGTTCAGGACATTATGGACAGTTTAGGTGGAAACTCTTGGTTTTCACTGTTGGATCAGGGAAAAGCGTACCACCAGGGGTTCATGTCAGAGGAAAGCCGGCCACTCACTGCCTTTGTGACCCCCTGGGGACTCTATGAGTGGATACGCATCCCCTTTGGACTGATGAATGCTCCTGCAGCATTTCAACGCTGTATGGAAGAGTGCTTGGAGGGACTTCGTGACAACATATGCATCCCGTACCTGGATGACACATTAGTCTACAGCAAAACCTTCAATGATCATGTGGAGGATGTGAGAAAAGTTCTCCAGCAGCTAAGGAACGTTGGTATCAAACTTAAGCCAAGTAAGTGTGACATCTTTAAAGCTGAAGTACGCTATTTAGGCAGAATAGTGTCAGCAGAAGGCAATAAAGTTGATCCCGCAGATTTTGACGCAGTAAGAGCACTCAAAGACATCAACCCACAAAACATTGGGCAGCTCAGAAAAATGTTAGGCCTTCTGTCATACTATAGACAGTACATAAAAGACTTTTCCAGAAAAGCAAGCTGTCTGTATGAACTGTTGACAGCCGAAAAAGACACAGACAACTTAAAAGTGACAAAGAGAAAACAGAAGAAATCCAGTCCGGTTGTGCCCTCAACAAAACAAATATTGTGGACTGATCAACACCAAAGTGCACTTGAGGAACTAATAGACTGTTTGCTCAACCCACCGGTGCTCGGCTTCCCGGAGTTCACTCAGCCGTTCATCGTACACACTGACGCCTCACACAAGGGACTAGGTGCCGTGTTGTACCAAAGACAAAATGGTAAGCTGCGAGTTATTGCTTATGGCTCCCGCACATTAACAGCAGCTGAAAAGAACTACCATTTTCATGCAGGCAAGCTAGAGTTTTTAGCTTTGAAGTGGGCTATCACTGACAAATTTAGAGACTATTTATACTATGCCCCAACATTCACTGTGTTTACTGACAACAACCCGCTAACATACATTTTGTCCACTGCTAAACTTAACGCAACAACTTCTAGATGGGTTGCTGAGCTTGCTGACTTTCACTTCACTATTAAGTACAAACCAGGAAAGGAAAATGGTGATGCTGATGCTTTATCCAGAATGCCTCTAGATGTAGAGACATTAATGAGAGACTGTTCAGTAGAACTTGCACCTGACTCTATTTCAGCCGCTATTCAAGCCATTGAGGTGCAAAACGACACTCCTGCCACATGGACATTGTCAGTAACAGCCATGTTGGTCACAGCACAAGGTGAGCCAGCTGAAGCATCATTCACACCCATACCGAAAGGACAGTTAAGCCAAGCACAAAAGACTGATCCTGTTATAGGCCCTGTATTACAGTGTAAACAGTCAGGTTCAAAGCCACTGACCAAAGAGCTGAAAACATTCAGTCCAAAAACCAAATGTCTGCTCAGAGAATGGGACAAGCTAGTACTAGACAGTGATGGTATCCTATACAGAACCACATTTGCCCGCAAACAATTAGTCCTGCCAGAACAGTTCATAAAGACAGTGTTTGAAGAACTGCACAACAACCTGGGTCATCAAGGAGTTGACCGCACGGTTTCCCTAGTACGTGATCGCTTCTTTTGGCCATACATGCAGTCAGACATTGAGCATTATGTGACCAAAGTTTGTTCCTGTGTCAAACAGAAAAAGCCCAGTCGTGACACAAGAGCACCTTTATCCAATATTGTAACCACGCAGCCGTTTGAACTTGTGTGTATAGACTTTTTACATCTTGACAAATGCAAAGGCGGTTATGAATATATTTTAGTGATAGTTGACCACTTCACACGCTTTGCACAAGCCTATGCCACAACGTCAAAGTCAGGGAAAACTGCAGCAAACCTTGTATTCAATGACTATGCCCTGAAATTTGGTTTTCCTTCTCGCATTCACCACGACCAAGGCGGTGAATTTGAGAATCAGCTATTCACGCAGCTCAAGAAACTCAGTGGCATGGCAGGCTCTAGGACAACGCCCTATCACCCAATGGGGAATGGCAAAG